>JAOEHY010037270.1:0-31045 GCA_025447955.1 Psilopsiagon aurifrons
TGGAATGGGTTGCCCAGGGAAGTTGTGAATGCTCCATCCCTGGCGGTGTTCAAGGCCAGGCTGGACATAGCCTTGGGAGATATGGTTCAGTGGGAGGTGTCCCTGCCCATGGCAGTGGGGCTGGAACTAGATAATCTTAAGGTCATTTCCAACCCTAACTATTCTATGATTCTATGGTTAGGTGGACATTTACCAGGTCATTGTACTTTACTGCAAATGAGGTACTGCAATTTGAAGGGAAAGCTTCAGTGTTGCTGGGTGGCTACTGCTTAGACTATGGCCATCTTGCACATGGATTTTTGGGAAATATGTCATTTCAAAGCGTGTTTTTTTCCCCCCTCATATTTTGCTCACTAAGCTATTCATGAAAAATTAACAAATGAGGCTATTTACCAGAAATACTGTCCAGCTAGTGTTCTTGAATTCTAGTCTGTGCTGCTGGAGGATGCCATATTGCCAACTGCTCATAGACGGCTTTGAGTTCAAGTGCTACCTCCTTTCTTGGTAGTACGTGGGATTTTGCTGAGCTTCTCCTGAACATTTCCCTTATTCCCCCCTCACTACTCCATTCTTTTAAATCTGTGCATGGAGTTTCTTGATAATTGATAATGGCATGTAGGCACGTCCCTGCATCCAAGAGGAACATACGATGTTTCAGGATTCAAATCACAATCTCAGAGAACTCTTATAGGGAAGTTAACATCTGCTGACTCGCATGGACTTTAATCCACCAGCCCTAAAGAGAAAGTGCTTTAGGTGTCAAGTTACACGGAGGCAAATTTACATCCTGGAGCAAGGTATTTTGATTGTGTCAGGCTATTCACTCAATGTGGGACTTTGTGCTTGCACCCAACAGTACTCTGCAGTCAGTAGTTGCAACCTCAGGATGCAGTGACAGGGAAAAATGCTCCCAAGGGCTAGCCAGTGGTCCCACCAGGCTTGGCCTTACCTAGGGAAACCTGAGTTCTACCCCTGTGTCTGTGGGGATCTCACGGGAAGCTCAGGTGTCATGTCTGGCTTTTAGGCAAAAGGTACGGGAATTGATGGTGAACTTTCCCCAGTTTTTATGGGAAGAATCACACAACTGTATTAAATGATTTAGGAGGACATTTCCCATCCTAAGTTCCTACTTGATGCAAGGGCAGAAGTTTCATACATTGCCGTGGGTGGTCCAGTGTTTCTCTAACTCACCTGAGGAGGGTGATAGAAGTAATTGGAGTATTATAGATCCCAGCCAAGAAAAAACCCATTATTCTGAGAGGTATAAATAGAAGAGTTCCCTGGGGATTTGAATATCATTAGGTGGCTCTGATATAGTTAACCTTAGTGTGCTGCATGTATTTTTGGAACTAGACTGTAAAATAAAAAAGATAGCAGAATTATGAACCAACAGTAATAACTGGAGACTTGGAAAGTATTACAGACCAGGAAAGGTCAGAATAATTTTTCTGGGTGAATTTCTGGAGTGGTGGCATATAAGGAATGCACCTGAGGAAGCTTGTGGAGTTTTTTCTTCAGAGGTTTTTAGAGGATGGGATTGTGATTGCAGAAGGTGGCAGTAAGCAGTACGACATCCGGAGACGTTGCAGACCTTTGCTGGGGTGTAGCTTCTGAACTGTGGGAATGGGGAAGTTTATGCTGTGCGGCAACTGAACAAACCCCAGAATTTTACTTTCGAAGGCTGAAGATGGTGTTCAATAGTAAGAATGAAAGAAGAGGAATGAAATCTTAACTGTCACCAATGTGGCAGTTCTCCAAAAGCTCAGCAAGTTTCAAAGCAACTCAGGAAAAAGTGTTACTTTGTAATTAAATTTGTTGAGAGCTTTTTTTTTTTTTTTTTCATCTTGGGTGTTCTTGGAACTCCATTTTTAAGCTAGAGCTCTTGAAAGATGTATTACTTAAGATTATTGTCCCTCTAATACAAGAGGATATACTCAGAATTATCAAATGAGGAAGCATCCAACAGTGGCAGAATGGATACATATACTTTCTGAGAGCAGATTTTTATGGAATTTATGGTAAACCATTCTAAAAGTTTATAGTGTAGTAGTTACATCTACACTGATTTGGATTTTAGCCTGAATAAATTTTAATTATGTCCTTTGAACTTGATTTAACGCCTTTGATATTGACAGTAAGATATCTACTATGTTTCCTCTTTTATCACTTTGAAATAGGTCTTCCCATCACTAGTAGTTTGACACAGCAAACTGATTCTACAGCCTGGTTCTGAAGTTCATTCATATTATCAAAGGTCTGTGTGGGGATGGCAGAGGTAATTTAAAGTGCATGCAGAAAAATCTGCTTTTAAAAGAATAATTAACTTCAGCTCTTGCTCAGTTCAGAGTTTATCAGCAAGGTTAGGATGAATTGTTCTAAAATCTATTTTTTAAAGGATTGTAGCTTCATTATCAATGCACTGATGACCTCTAATAAATTAAATGCTGCACTGGTTCTCACTGGGGCTGTAGAGAGCTTTAATGCAGGTGGAGAGGAGTGAGCAGGCCACACTAATCAAATCTGAGCTTTCTGAACTCCTTATCAGAGACAAAAGGAGGTGCAGCTGGATCCAGACTTAGTCTCAGATGTAGTCAACAGTTTATGTCTAAAGCGTTGCACATGCACAATCAGTCCTTTATATCACTTAGCTAAGATCAAAGCTCAGCATGCTGCTAATCACTTATTGGGGACCTGTTGTAGCCAGGCATCTTAGCCTCAAGGGGTAACCTCAAGAGACATCCCTGCTTGAGGGGAAATCTCAGTGTGCAGCCACTGCTGTGCAGGAGAGCCCCACAGGCCATGGCATGCCAGTAGTGGTACAGTCATATTTGCATCCTGACTACAGATATTAGGGGTTTTAATCAAATGCACTGTGGTTAGGTAGGTGCATTCCTCAAATTAGCCCTTGTTATCTATCTGTCTCCTGCAAATACACTTTGAGTCTGATGGGGATGTCATGAACTAGACAAATCATCACCATTAGTGGTTATTACTTGGGCAGAGTGTGATTTGTACACTTGCCCTGACAAAGGCCTGCCAATGACCTGACAAAAGCCCGTGAAGACTTCCTGCCACAGGTACTGCAGGAAAGTCCACAAAAGCTTCCCACCATAGACAAAAGCCTGGAGAAAACTCCCTACACAGCTCTTGTCCCACCTGTGGTGCTGTTGAGCAAGTTGGGGTCCTGACCCAAGGTGAGGCTACATGACCATATTTGACCACGTCAGATTCAGGTAGGGTATACTTGTAGTCCTTCTGGAGAGCCATTTGCAGCCAATTCTACTTGGAACAGTGGGCCTGCAGTTGGGTCTCTTGCCTTGGGACAGGATGCTGTCAAAGTAAAGACCTCATGTTCGAGAGCCATCCGTTCATGAGCTGAGTGATTGTGCATTCTGGATCCTTGGCCATGAACTTTAAGAATCAGCAGTGTAGTGAGGAATCCATGTGACGTCCTGTGTTGGTAGAGCTTTAATTGAACAATGAATTTTGTTTAGCCTCAATTTATTGGCTCTGTGACACAGTTACAGGAAAGAAAGGGCAGGCTGGGGTAGGGCACACCTCCATACCCAGGCATGTTGCTGGAGCAGATGAAGGTGCACATAACTGCTCCTGGACTAGTTTAACTGTGGATCAGGAAACATCAGCCAGAGCTAGGGCAGGTCAGCAGAAAACTCTGCAGAGGAGGAGGGGCAGCCAGTGTGGGAGAGGGTTTTTTAGAGCTCAGTGGTGAGTGCATTAGGAAGAAACATGATAGGTGCTGGCACCAGAACCCAAATATTACCTGGGGCTGTATCAACTTGCTGGACACCATGCAAACAGTCTGTTCTGTGGCTTGGCCAGCCTAGTGCCTGATGTACTTATATGCCACAGGGAGATGGGCTCTTACCCCACAAACTGCTGGTTTGCCCATGGGAACAGGGGACAAGGGTGGCTAGTGAAGGCAAGCATCATGGTGGCCCACCAAGAAGGCTGGCAGTAGCAAGGGCACTGGCTCGAGTGTGGGGATCCTCAACAGTGACCTGTGCATGGAAATATCAATAATGCATTGGAAAATACCAGTAAATGTTCTGTGATATGTTTGGCTGATACTGAAGCTGTTTTTACATTTAGTTTATGTTTTGCAACTGCTGGGTAAGTGCCAGGGGAATGATTGTTAAATTTAGGATTTTATTATTTCACTGAAAATGGGCACAGCATGGGCTTAAGCACTTCCCTGGGCACCCATATTTCCATATTTTTTAGAACCCCATAGAGCTCTTAATAAGAGATAAAGCTTTTAAAGTAGTAATCATAAGTTACTAAATTAGGAGTTCAGATAGCAGAACAGTCTTAGGAATTTAAAATTCACTTGCCAGTCCTGCTGCAAACTTCTGTAAGACTTCATATGACTACTTAATTATTTTGTAGCTCATTCTTTGCAGAAGAGCAATGGCAGTTCTCCTCTCTGGACACTTAATCATAGGATCATAGAATGATCTGGGTTGGAAGGGACCTTAAAGATCATTGCTTCTATTTTTACTTCATAGATTTTAGCTCCTGACCTTGCTGCTGGTTTTCTCTGTAGATCAAGTATGCTGTTCAGCTTTTTGCTATGCTTCACAAAAAATGTTTCTTCAGAAGAAAGGCTATGTAAACTACAACTCATGTTGGACACTGCTTATTGGACCATTAGTACTTTCACTCTGAAACATGTGCATGTGTCTTTAGCTTTTCTGATTGTATGTAATTTTTAATTTTTAACTGTAAGGTGTTTCAAAATATTTTTGTAATCAATTACATTAAAGAGTTTTACATAAAAGAGGTTGCAGAATAGTTGGTGTCGGAAAGGATCCCTAACCACCTGTTGGGGGGGTATTATAGAATCATAGAATAGTTTGGGTTGGAAAGGACCTTAAGATCATCAAGTTCCAACCCACCTGCCATGGGCAGGGTCATCTCCCACTAACCCGTGTCACCCAAGGCTCTGTCCAACCTGGCCTTGAACACTTCTTTTGGCAACCCATTCCAGTGCCTCACCACCCTCACAGTAAAGAACTTCTTCTTTATATCTAATCTGAACTTCTCCTGTTTATGTCTGAACCCATTACCTTTCCAAAGGTGTCTTGTCATGGCATGTGGGGGTACCACAGGAAGTGACATCTGGGGAGGAGTTCCCTACCTCGTAGTCTCCTGCTCACTCAGAAAAATGCTGCCTTGATGCCTGGCTAAGCAGGTTTTAAGAGTGTTTGAACTGCTTCTATTTTATGACACCCTGTTGTAAAGGCCACAGAGCTGTGGGGGAATTTGGAGAAAGCCCAGCTTTCACTTTTGCTTCTACAGCCATCATGGCTCAGAATGGCAGCAATGCTTGCATCAAGCTCTGTGCTGTGGCATGGTGGCATCAGGTTCCTGGGCTGTCCATCCATCAATAATGTGTATGAACACCAAATCTCAATGACTTTGAAGGAAGCAGGACCCCTGTGGGACTTCAATTCTTTGGGAAATATCGCTCCTAGTGACTAAGGATGCTCAAAAGTGCCTGAGAGACTTATGGTAACATTTTCCACTGGGACTGTTAAGGCTCCTTTAGATGTTATTTTGAAGTTTAGCCCTTTGGCAGCAAATTAATAGATTTCAAGGGGCTGCATTGAAGATTTCTGTGGGGTAAGATAGGAATTTTTTTTTTTTTTTTTTTTTTTTCTAAAGCAACTCACCCATGGCAATTAAACACAGATTATTTAAAGCTGGGATGAGATCTTATATACCACGCATAGTGAACTGGCTTATTATTAGTTTAAAATGAAAAAAAAAGATAAACAAGCCACTATCAAAACCCTTACAGAAGCTTCAACTTTAAATTACTGCCCTACATACTTGTTCTAACATCATCTACTTCCATTATGAACAGCCAAAATCTGTGTAAGGGTATCAATGATATCTGGAATTTCCATCAACATGGGCATTCTTTTTGTTTCCTTCCAGAGCTTTAGATGCCGCTATGTGTCTCAGTGCTGTTTTACATATAATAGGACTTTCAATAATGCAGTAACAATACATTATTGCACTCATTTTTTTAATATATTTCAAATTTTATTATTTTCTTTCACAATGCAGTAGCATAAATAGGCATGAATATGCATTAACCCCTGGTTTGCATGAGATTCTTCAAGAAGAAAAGCCAAAGCCAAGGGTTGGGGAGCACTAGACAGGCAAAGGCTCTTGCAGGCAGAGCTTTGGTCAGCTAAGGGAATGTACAGACTCCGAGCTGCTGATTTTAGGGCAAGATATATCAACTCTGATGCTGATCTTTGAACCCTTTCCTGGCAGAGAACAGATGCCTTTGTTCCTTTAGCTTACTAGAGGGTAAAGCTAAACCATGTTGAAGACTTAAATTTGGTTCAAAATTTTTAAGTAGCAGTGAGTCAGCTTAGTCTCTTAGTAAACAGTATTGATGATAATTCTTTGTAATTGCAGTGGGAAAGTACAAAACAGCTTCTTTTTTTGGCTGAGGTGATTCTGACAGTAAGGTTTGCTTACTGAAAAATTATAAGAAGTGCACAAAATCTTTCACTTGTCCTTATTTCCCTTCTACCTATGAAGCATGTAGCCTTGTATCACTTTAAATCCAAGAGACAAGTGACTTTTACTATGGAGTTGTTCATACTTTATGAAGGAGTATAGATTGAAAAAGAATGTTGGGTCTTCAACTGTTTCTTTTCAAAGTCTGCCTATTCTGTGGCCACAGCTGGGAAACTGGCTGCTAAAGAGGTAAGACTTTGTGCTTCAAGTTGGACTTGCGAGGAATATCAAATGTGCTTTCCCTCTTCTCATGCTTTCCTGGGTTAAACCTTGTTAGGAACAAATACAGTGGTGGACACTAGTAGGTCCTGAACCACAGCCAAAACAAGCCCTTGCAATTGGTTTGGGGTGATAGCAAGAGGCGGGAAACTATTGTTGGAAATGGCTGAGTCCAGGGGCTCCCCCAGCAACTAGCATGTGATGGTCAGGTAGGTGCCTCTTCTGCAGCGCCGTGCTATAGCGACCGGCCATACTTCTGTTTACCCAAAGGACCTGGGACATACAAACACTTTGGGGATGTTTTTCTCATGGATTCCTGGTTATTTTTAGTTCTTGTGGTAAGTTCAGTAATGAGAAGGTTTTTATTCCTTCAGGACACTGAACTGATCCTTTTGACTGGTTTTGAAGAACATGGCAATTCAATCTTTGTTTACTGTCACAGGCAAAACAGACTCAATCAGGGGAAATTAATTTAATTTATTTGTAATCAAATTGGAATAATGAGAAATAAAACCAAATACTGATGATCCTGCCTGGCTAAATCAAGGTGTGGGACGAAGGGGATGGTGTGTTCAAACATGACATCTGCCCAATGGAGGAGTCTATGAGTTTCATTATTCTAGCATTGTATTTCCTCTTTTAACTTATTCTCCCCTTCTCTCTTTGTAACTTCTACAGAGGCTTCAGGCTAGCCAAGACATACATCAATAAAAAAAAATTAAAATTGTATTTTTAATAACTCATGAATTTAGTGAATCTCTGTATTTTGAAAAGAAAAGCTCCCAAATATCTAATACTCAGGTGAAACATGTCCATCTCTCCCTTGGGAGTTGTTGGTCACCTGCTGCTTCCCCAGTGTTTGGATTGCTGCACGGAGGGTTTCCTCCCTGTAAACTGCAGCATCCTGGACATGGCACTCGGAAGAAATAGCTGTTGTTAGCATGCGGTTGTGCATTAGCATGTGGTTAACAACTGCAAATTTCTCAGTGTCAGAAGTGATTTGGTTACTTTAATTCTTTTTTTAAGGGTGTATGGGGATGTGGAGGCTGGTTTAGGGTTGCTTACTGATCTAGGCATTGTCATCTACAATGACAACAATTAAATGAAAGTGATTTTGCACAACAGTTAATTGCTGTCTTCATGTTATCTTCAGACTTAACAGGAAGGCTGTCCGTCTCAAAAGTCAATGCAATGCAGTCCAGCACAGATGAGGAAATAATTGATATACTGATAATGAATTAGATTAATTTCACAAAATGAGTTGACGGCGGGATTTCCATGAACTAGTGTGGCTCACCCTGGTGGCAGTGCTCTGCTTGACAGTAGCAGTCAGAGTGCATTTCATCTGCTGCACCTCCAGGAGATGGCACCAGCCGCAGCCTTTATTTTCTCTGACATTTTTACTCTTCCAGAAGAAACCAGCTGGGAATGAACTTGGGTCCATTTGGTTCACAGGACCAATCCTGGCCCTGCTCGCATGAGTAATGCTGGGAGTCTGAGGCTTCAGACCTGCTTTTAAGCTGTACTTGGAGCAGCAGTGAGAAATGGCCCAGCAGTGTTTCAAAAATACTTCTCAAATATGTTGGCTAATGGAGGAACAGTAATTAATTTTTTAAACAGTTTTAAAATATAATTTTGTGTTTGTGCATCGTTTCAGTCACTGCTTTTAAACTAACAGAGCATTTCTCCTGTTTGTACAAGGACAAGCGAGACCCGAATCTGTGCTTGCACATCTCTCAGGAGCAATAGCATCAGGATAAATCTAGGAAACAGCTTTATTTAGGTCACTGACACTTGAAGAAGGTTTTAAAATTAATACTACAGCCTTTTTTCTTTCTGCTGTCTAAAGAAGTGGGAGGCATTGAACAGACTCATCACTACTCTACATGAATGCAAACACGAGTAGAAAAGGCTCTTAGGAGTGCATCTCCTGGCAAAGCTACCTGGGCTTTAAAACAGAAATGTGGATGCCTCAGAAATAATTGTTTCTTGGGCTTAATTTTGCTTGCTATACAAGAGAGAAAGGAGACAAGTAGCAATGACGAAGGATGTTTGGATTTCATGTATTAAGAAGAAAGTAAAATCATTTGGGCAAAGTTATTGTTAGGGAGCCACAGAAAATGTAATTAAAGCAAATTCCAAAGAAAACACAAACGGGGTTAGTCTGAGACATTTAGAGCTATGGTTGAAAAAGGGTTGCTTGAAGAAAACCAATGATTAGCAAAACAAAGGTTTGCTGACATAGGCTGTGTGGCAGTAGTGTGACAATGTGAGATGGGCAGAGATGGGCTCTAGCTCCTTGCTGAGGCTCTCTCTGTTGTGGCTTTTCTTGGGTAGCAGGGATGTCCACATGGCTCTTCTTGCCACACCCTCTCACTGTGTCCCTGCTGCTTTGGCAGCCCGTGAGCAGGCAATATCTGGGTGGGTTTTGCTCCCCTTGGTGGGAGCCACAGCCCTTTTGGTGGCTCACAAATATTCCTACATAGGTTCATTTCCAGGCATATGGATATGTTGCTAGTGGCATGTGATCGGGCAAGAGCTCTACAGGGAGCAAGGCAGGATGAGCAGGTCCCTACATGAGATTCAGGAGCCTCTTGCCACCAAAGTTGGGTCCCACAGGAAGCCCTGGGCTCTGCAGAAGGGCAAAAGCACTGAACAGCTGTTTCTTCCTGATCCTTTTTTCCAAAGGCTGTAAAGAAGGCTTTTGCTTTCCCTCAGTGCTTTTCTTCGCTGCAATGGGATATGGAAACACTGAAGACAGGCTGTGTACTCACTCAAGGGGTGGTGCCTTCGGCCTGTGACAGTGCTGCTGCTGGGTTATGGAAAAAGGGCAAGGGGCATGCTGCCCCACAACCTTCTCTTGGGAATGCTGTGGGGCAATTGTTAATGCAGAAGTTGTTCCTGCTATGAGTGGAAATACCTGTGCAAACTGTATCAGCATGGTCTCTGAGCTCAGAAGGGCTGGGTCTGGGGACCAGCCTGGCACCAGCAGGGCAGGAAGCTGCAAAACTCTCTTGCATCGTCTTTCTATGACTACGACCATATGGGATGGGAGTGTTTGGGGCCCCTCTATGCACCTTTCAAAGTAGATTCCATTCAGGGTCTCTTGTGTCTGCTCTCCTAGCTCATGTCCTTGGTGGGCATTTGATGACAAATATGTTTAATTTCTGCTGACTTGTGCCGATAGTTTGCATGTGCTGGTGTGGAACTAGGATTTCCAAACATTGAAAATCTACAGGCAATTCTATTGATCAGATTCCAGCAAAAGAGAAGGAAAACATTTCTTTTCTGTTTTGATTTTGTTCAATAAACATTTTGAGCTTGCTGATATCACAGCTCTGCAGCCTTGGGAACTGAAAGAAGAAACCAGCTGGGGACTGAAGGAGGTTACCCATAAAAAAAAAAAAAGGCACAAACTTTTTGGGAATTGCAGAAGAAATTTTTATCTTTATCTTTTAAAAACTCTTCAATGTCACATCTTCACTCAGGCCTTTTATTCTGTTCCAAATGGTCTGTTTAATTTCATTACAGTGCAACACTTCTATTAAATATGCACTGGTATACAAGTGAAAATAACACTTAAACTGAAAAAGTTTGTAATATTTTGACGTCCTCCAATACTTTCCCCCAAATTATTTGTCTTGTAGGATACTTCTGAAATGAAGCTTTCCTTTTTGGTTTATATTCCTTTTTTTAATTCCTTGCTTTTTGCAGGGTTTTCCCTTGGAACTGGGGCTTCAAACCACAGCTGGTTTTGCTAAAAATGCACTTGTTAAAGCCTTTGGATTTAATTCAAATGTGCTATATGCTCAGTTGCCTCTAGGCAGAGGGATTTTCCATAAAACATCAAATACTAGAGGAAGTGAAAACTCTGTAGGGGATGCTCCTGCACTTCTTTATCATGAGGTCAGTACAAAGGAGCAGGGTGCTGCATGAGCCTGAAGACATTTCAGTCCAGTATGAGTGTAGCACGCAAGCAGGTATTACACCAGGTAAAAAAAGTTAAGGGAAAAAAACTTGAATTGATCATGGAAAGAGGGAGAATGGTCCTGCGGTGCTCACGGTGTAACAAGAAGGTTGGAAGCCTGCTGTGTCCTCCTCTGTGGTGTGAGCAGCCCCAGATCCCACAAACCCACCTGTTCTCTGTCTGCCCAGTCAGGCATGCTGCAGGTTGAAACCTTGTAGGCTTTCCCTTAAACACCCTTCTAGGCTGGGTGCCTCCTCCCCAGCATGTGACCTGTTTGCTACCTAGAAATAGTAAAACCCCATTTCTATGCATTAGCATGCATTTGTGTTGATGTATCTGTGTTTGGGCAGTTAAATATTTACTGAACAAGTCTCTTGTGCAGCTTTGCAGTCTGTAAATGAAGAATGTGGATGGGGTCCTCCAAACAGGAGTGTATTCTGTGGTGATCAAGTTCTAAATCAAAGCAAGAACTAGTCCGAATGCTGCAACTACAGGGAAATTGTTCTTCATGCTTACAACTGGAGATGAGTTCCTTAAATTTCTGATAACTGGAAGGGTCTGGAGAAGATTCCAGTAGGTACCATGGGTTTTAGTGACATGTTGATTCTGATTGTTCGTAGGCTGTCTGGGCTGGAAGAAAATAGCTGCAATTGCTGCTGGTAAAAAATCTTACAGATATGTAAGTAGAACTGGCATTACATGAGTTGGACAGATGGACACGAACCAGAAAAGCTTGTTTGAAAAAGATGGGTATTATAACACAGCTAAATGGAGAGGTGCCTCTTGAGCAGCTGAAATAACTGGTATCTATATGAGCGATTTAGGTCTGGAAGCCTGCAGGTTTGTAGCAAAGACTTCCAAGTGAGCTCTCAATATGATGCTGAAAGTGAAAGTGTAGTGATTGCTGAAGCTGCACATGACGTGTGTGGGACAGGAGGAGGAGCTGAAGCTGACTTTTGGATGAAATTTCTCCCAAGTACTGAAAGGAAGTTACTAGAAGTACTGATCTTCCATATGGACACATGAAAACCTGTAGGTGTTGGCAGCCACAAGTATCTTTTTTCTGCTTGGAGCTTCAGACAATGAAATGTTATCAAAGATGCCCACCAGTGGTGAAGAGTGTGGTGGTTTTTAAGCAGGGCTGGGTGCAGTCAGTCAGGTCTTCTACCAGATTTTGTGTTACACAGGAGTAAACGTACTCATCTAAATGAGGAATGGCAAGACCTTAAATGCTTTGCTTTACCGTGCTAGCATACTGAGCAAGTAAAATGCACTGAAAATTCAGACAAGAAGAAAAATCAAGGTTCTTGAACTATTTTGTGAGTGTAGCATCAACAAACTGCGATGAATACTTTGATATTTATCCACATAGCTCATTAAATGATTATTATTACAAGTACAATTTCCATTAGTTGGAAAAGGAATATATGCCATTAAAAAGTTAACTCCAATTTCCAATGTAATATTGTCATTAAATTTCAGTAAATTAAAATAGGACTCCCTCATGATTTCAAAGAGATTGTATGTCAGAGTGAAGACACTGCAGTGAATAAAGCCTGCATCTTTGATCAAACTGTTTAGCCAGCTTCATCAAGCTCTTAAAATTGAAATATACTCCCATAATGCCACAAAATTTATTTTTTTTCCCAACATTTTGCACTCAGTGGTTGTAGTAAGAAATCATTAGACAACAGTTGAGAATGTATAGAAATTTTATGGAAACAGTTAGAGAAGAAAACCTTAATACTTAAAGAAAACATTTAGTAGGTCCAAGCCTGTATGGTGGTTTGTGCCCTAGTATTTCTGGGGTGCGTGGTGTGGTCCAGGAGGTGGATAATATTCAGCAGTACTGGCAGCCTCAGGCAGGGCTTTGGACACATTCCCAACCTGGAGTGCTGCTTCTGCTGCCTCTGGGAAGGAGTTGAAGTGTTTCAGTAGCTCAAGTCACCCCATCTGCCTTGTGCAGTCTCTGTACCAGGACTGTTTGCTCTGACCTTCATCTGGGAAACAATGGGAGCACCCAGAGCACTGCAGGCTTTTGGATAGCACATTTTAAGCTTTTTGTATTGTCTATTGCTATGTATCCATCCTGCTCCTCCTGTCATGGAAAGAAGTAGGAAGAATGGCACAGTCCAGCAGAAGGAAAGTCCTTCATAAGAGTCTTAGCTTATTGCTTTTGTGTGTTTTACTCCCTTGACCTCCCCCAGCCATCCCACTGGGAACTGCATCTGCAAGCAGATAATGCTTTGTGCTGTGTCAGGCTCCATGCCAAGAGCCAAGACAGGACCATGAGCACTCATGGAGACAAAACCTGCCTTTGCTGGGGCTGATGAGCTGCGTTTTTGAAGGTAAGGACCTATGGCTGCCCTGACTGAGGGAGATTTGGAGAGGAGATGACTTGGGGATTGCAGCTTTTCCTGCTGCGGCTGTTCACTGATTAGCAGGGGAAAGGCAGGGTGGCAACAGCAACTTGTTTCTCATAGACCCTGAATATTTTAAAATACAGTGGCATGAGGCAAAACTCACCAAAGGTCTTTGTGTCCCATAACCTACTGGAAATGCACTAGTCTGGTACTGCAAGATCCGTCCAGAAAACTTCTTATTCTCTGTTGCTGTGAAAAGTTTACCCATGGCTGGGAACAACACAAGTACTGCAATGGGGAGAATTAATGAATTTTTATCTTTGCTGAGCACATTTTCTGTACCAATTTGGAAACACATTGTCTGATTTCAGCTGGAAACAGCACATACATTAGAAGAAAAAGGCAAATTAATCTGCGTATAACTCATGTCAATGCTGCCACTGATGTGAAAAACCCAAGTTATGAAGACAAGTGCAGTTGGGCTGGTGTAAAATATTCCACTTTATGGTCCACAAAAAATTTGGCAAGGAATTAAGTAAATGCTGTCTTTCATCCGCTAAGGATCTAAATATTTCAGAGGGTTACAGCCCCCATGATCATAATTTAGCGTACAGCTGGCCAAGACTTACTTTTGACTGACAGAAGTTCTGTCAAGCTGTGAAGAGGAGTGCCATCAGACAAGGTCTAAAGATAAAATGTTTTAATTAGTAGACTGTCTCCTGTGGTTCTGCCCACAAGCTCCTATCAATGTGAGCAGCTGGGAAGCAGTGCTAGACCCAACCATTGACCTTATATGCAAAGAGGAACATTTGCCTGTAGCTCCATCAATAGTTGGGACCTGGAGGCTCAGAGTTGTCCAGCTTTTCCATTTATCTTGGTCCTTGATGGAGAGGATTGTCCTTTCATTTCTCTTTGCTCTGTGTTGTCTGGAGGCTGCTTCTGGCTGCTGTCTGGAGGACCCCGAGGGCAGCATGGTCAGGTTGCTGTGTCCTTGTTTTATAGCATGGGAGTGTTCTCCAAACAGGGCACAGCTCTCAAGGGTCATCCATTGATCAGCCTGGAGGACTCTTTTTAACTCCAAAGTTTCTGGAGATATCCACTGTGGAGATTAGGAGGCTGAACTATCTACCAATCCATCAGTCAGTGTGGGTTTCAGTGAACCAAGGAGAACAGGAGCACGGTGTGAGATGCGAAGGACATGGGCGACTCTGGGCCAGCTGTACTCAAAGTGGGAGAAGGAGGAGTAAGGGATTCATTAGAGAGCAGAGCAGGTGAAGCATCCCACCATGGAGAACAAGACTGTCCCCATGGCTTTAACTCAGGTGAGACCCATGGTGTTCTTGGACTGTGGGGACCTCTGAAACCATTAGTAAAGAAACCTTCTGGGGCCCTGTGGAGTGATCCTGACAGCTCAAGTTGAGCTGGATTTCTGCTCAACTCACAAGCAGAGGTAGTAGAAATGAATAATGGTTCAGTTCCTCAGATGACTGCGTGTGGAGTCAGAGACCTCTGAGATCACAGCAGACACGTATAAAGTGAGTCTCATCTTTCTACAGATTCTGGGAGCTAATTGGAGAGGGAGGTCAGATAGGGCTGAATTAGGAGGGTAATTTTTGAATATACAATTCTGTAATTGCTTTACTCTTGTGGTTTGAGATATTATTAGCAGAATTCAACAATGGTATTACATCCTTATTAATTTAAATAGATTGTGGGGGAGGAAATGATATGATTGCCTTTCTTTGGGGGCTATTGGAGAACTCGTGATGTAGTGTGCTTTCAGTCGTCCTCTGATGGCATAGCAGCTAAAGTGAGAACATGTATGGTCTCCTTTCCAGCTTGAGGCATTTTTATTTCTGGCTTCAGTCTCTCTCTTGAATGTATGGAGTAATAGTGGAACTGGTTAAAATGAGTGATTCTTAAGTGATATCTTTGAAGTGTAGTTTAAACAGTTCCTGTAGGAGTTTTGAAGTGTCACGTCAACAGCAACACATTGTTCATTCACTTCTCCAGTTAACAGACAACTGAAGCAGAAGGGTCTCTAGTCACCTCCATAGAGATCCCAACAATAAATCCAGTGAGGAAGCCAAAGGCATTTGTTATGGCTGTTAAAGCTGTGGATGATCTGTTTTGAGTAACAGCAGAACAAGTTTGTGTGTGTCACCCAGACTTGAACTGGGAGGTTGCAGAGTGGCTGGCAGGTGAAGCCCTGGCTCTTGCCAGCATGGACTGGGTCTGAGTTTTCCTCCTGTAAAGGTACCAGAGCCAATGGTACACTTGAACGGAGGGGATCTGCATGTTTGATTCTAGCACTTTGGAATTGCTCTTAAAGCAAGGTTGAATCTCTATTTGACAATGAGGCTTTTTCTACTTGAAATACAAAGCTGAGAAGATGGTTGCTGTGTTTGGAAAGAAGGTGTAAAGTAGCAAAGTAGTAACATCTTTTACTGGCTAGCTTTATTTAGGCTGAATTCCCAAGTCTCCTCCAAATTCAAGGCTTGTTGGAGCTGAGGTCTGAGGCTTCAGCAAGCTGTGTGCCAGAGCTACATTGCTGTAATGGAGCTGGGGAAAACCAGTCTGCTTGGACCTATCTTGTCACTGGCATCCTCTGTGTGTGTAAATACCTCCTAAGAGCCTTCTGCAACCTGATAATTGGATTGATTAGGACGTGAATTACTAATGAAGTGCTGGCTGAATGCTGCAGCAGCTTCTGATATTCAGAACTTTTCTCAAATGCAGCCTCATCCCAGGTGGCTTCGCTGTCAACAGACAGCTTGTACCTGTCACCCAAAAACATCTTTGCTGGGTAAAACTTTGTCAAACTATTTTGAAAGCTACACAGTACCAGCCACCTTTGTGGAAAGCATCATACATTCCCCATCCCTGGCTGTGTTCAAGGCCAGGATGGACAGGGCTTGGAGCAACCTGGTCTAGTGGAAGGTGTCCCTGACTGGGGGGGGGGGGAACTAGGTGAGCTTTATGGCACCTACCAACACAAATCATTCTATGATTCATAGTCATCACCTAAGTGCAGTGCTTCACAGCTGCACTTTCCAGCTCCCTCTAAGACACTCCAGAACTTACTTGGATAGCTAATTTATCACATTTCATTATTTGTGTAGTTTGTTTGAACTGAAGAAATGTTCAAGAATCGTATCTTTGGTGTGCAGTGAGCTCAAATATACAAAACCCAAGCCTGACTGCCATGTGCTCAGCTGTGTTGACTCTGTCTGGTCAGGTTTGTGGCATCTCTCGTGATACCTGCACTCCAAGGGGGCAAGCCCACACTGGGCAATATTGTGCCTAGCAGTAACAAGCAGCTAACAAAGTGTCATTCCCAAAAGGACAGGGGGGTCCAGATACCCTTTTAGTACATTTTAGAGAAAAATGTATTGATCTGCCCTTTATATATGCTTGCATCCATATTGTGCATGAAAAGTGAATTCTCTTTGCATAGCTGAGAATGGAATTAGAAATCAGCTTCTTGAAGGCAAGAATGAGGAATGGTTTAATTTTTTCTTGTGGAAGAACTTAAAAACGGAAGTGGAAGCTACTGCATATTTTTTTTTTTCAATTATAAAAATTCAAGCTGTTTACAAGGCAAGTTGACAACACACTTTCTGTTTAATGAGCTAAAGATAACTGTAAGTGGTATATGAGTCAGTCTGTAGAGCCATTAAAACAAGGATATTGCACCTGCATTTTTAATGGTCTTCAATGTGGTGGTGCTACCATGTCATTTCTTGCATTTTTATAGGTTTGAGCATCAAGCTGATAATGCAGTTACCTGCATTTATAGCTTAAAATGAGCACCTGAGTTTATCCATATTCAGCAGAACTTGCGATTTTGTAAGTCCCACAGAATTGCTGGATTTGAAACAGTGCTTAAAGCATATGATTTTGCTGTAGAGGAATGGATGAGAGTCTGTATAAAAAGTAAAACCATACCATGGAATGTTTTGGGTAGAAAAAGACCTTAAAGATGATCTAGTTCCACCCCCCTGCCACAGGCGGGGACACCTTCCACTAGACCAGGTTTCTCAAAGCCCTGTCCATTCTGGCCTTGAACACAGCCAGGGATGGGGCAGCCACAGATTCTCTGGGCAACCTGTGCCAGGGCCTCACCAACCTCACAGGGAAGAACTTCTTCCTGATATCTGATCTATATCTCCCCTCTGTCAGTTTAAAGCCATTCTTCCTTGTCCTATACCTACATGCCCTTGTAAAAAGCTCCTCCTCAGCTTTCTTGTCATCCCTTTTAGGCAGTGGAAACTGCTCTAAGTTCTCCCTGAAGCCTTCTCTTCTCCAGGCTGAACAACCCCAGTTCTCGCAGCCTGTCTCCATAGCAGAGGTGCTCCAGCCCTTGGAGTATCTTTGTGACCTCATCTGGACTTTCTGCAATAGATCAACGCAATTCTTATGTTGGTGGCTCTAAAGCTGGATGCAGGACTGCAGGTGGGGTCTCACCAGAGTAGAGAAGAATTCTGTCCCTTGTCTTGCTGCTCTTGCTGCTTGTGATGCAGCCCAGGATATGGTTGGCTTTCTGGGTTGCAAGTGCATGCTAGCTTACATTAAACTTCTCATCACCCCCTAAGCACTTCTCATGGCTGATCTCAATCCAGTCTCCACACAGCCTCTATTTATCCTTGGGATTGCCCCAACCCAAATTCAGGGTTTGCACTAAATTATGCACTTACATAGTTAACTGAACTTAGTCCTAAAGATGGGCTTATTAAGCAGGTTTTACTCTTCATGTTTTAGATAATATGAAACATTGAAAGTCTGCATAATTCAAACTTCTGTGAAAGATAATGCTAGTAACATAATGAAAAGGTCCTTAAAATGTTTGTCTTCTAAGAAGAATTAACTTTAAAGCATGCATTGTACAAGGGCCACCAGACGTGTTACACTTTCTAAATATCTTCTTTCTCACATTTATTTTCCATTTGCCAGCTCTGATTTGTGATATCAAACAATAAAAGGATGAGCTAGTGACTCCCTCTGCCCGGTGAGATGCTCACACCTCCCATACCAGTCATGGTGCTGTTCCCATTGGTCCTGAGAGATCCTTGGCCAGGGAATACAGCTTCCAATAAGCAGGGGAGGTTTCCCTTTGGGCAACCCCCCCCCCCCCCAAGTCAGCACTGGCAGAACTGCTGTGGCAGCCCCAGTGAACTGGTGATGAGAGATGAGTTTGCAACAAGCACCACAAAGGGACTAATTAAGGTGAGCAATTTTCCTTTGTTTCCGTTCTTCACAGGAGCCTAATTGGAAAGCAGAGGCATTTTCACTTGGAGAAGGATTAATTTTAACTGATAAATGCCCTGTTCTCAAATAATTTTCTGCACACTACTGCAGACATTATTCAGAGAGAAGATGGCTCAGAGTGCAGCCCAGCAAGGCACTTAAACGTGAATCTGAGTTTCAACATCTGAGTAGCCTTGATTACTAAGAAAGATGTAAGACTGCAGAAGCTGAAGAAGCCTCTTGGCTCAGTTTTGCTCCACTAATCTTCAGTTAAATTCTTCGGAGCTGTTCAGAAAAGCAGTGCTCCTTCATAGGAAACATTAAGCAACATCATTTAGGGTACAATCATCCCAGCTGATGCAGAAGAGGCATTAAACATCCAACTCTTCTGTCTTTGCAAGGTGCTTTTGTTAACAGGTAAAGGAACTGCTTCTGGTCTTGCTAATGAATAATATGTGCATCTTCTCAAGCAGCTGAGGTGGCTGGGAATCTCTTGCTGGACATGCAGAGCTGAGAGGAACTCTGCCATCCACCAAAGCCCCTGGCTTGCAGAGAGTACTAGCTTTGGGATGAATTTCTGCGGCTTAGCCACCATGGGACATCTGCTTCATAGAGGGAAATTATTCTTCCCTCTACCTCTCAGCAGGGATGCCTTACAGCATGACAGGGTGAAATAACTTGGTATGACTGACCATGAAGAGACAAGCGAGTTACAACCAGAGTGCTTTGTGGTGCATATAAAATGAAGAGAAGCAAGGTGTGATGATGAGCTCCCTCAGAGCTCTTGAAGGGTTTGCTTGTCTGCAAGGATGGAGTAGTGGAAATGACAGAGTGAATCCTATCTCCATTCTGCAGTGGGACTGAGCTGCCCCTGCTCGCTTGTTCTCCTGGACATAACGCTGCACTGGCTGCACATCTGAAATAAATGATGGGTTGCACAGTGTTTCCAGGCCTGATCTTTTCTTATCTGCAAGAGGAAATCCTTAGATATTTTACTGTTTCATCACCATCCTTTTGTTTTATGAGAAATCTTTATTTGATTTAAGTGTTCTTTCATGAAGAGAAGGAAAAACGTTTTATTATTTTACTACTCGAGAACAGGATGAGTCTATAAGAAGTTTGCATTCATTTTTATGACCTGTTTCTGATTAATTTACCTGGTTTGACAAGAGCAGGGATCATTTGGCCAATGTGTAGCTTAGGGATGTGTAACTGGACAGTCTGCACTATACATGTTGCATTACTGGTCTGTACTGACATCTTTTGAACTCACGAAGTGGGAACCTAGGAATGGTGTTGCAGAACCAGAGGCAGTGAGTGCAGGAGGCTGGAGAGGGGTTCTGGAGGTGTTGAGTGCATCTGCTCACAGTCGGGGTAACACCAGAGCCAGGCAGACTACTCAGGGCTTGTCTAGTTGCATCCTGAACATCTCCAAGGAGGAAGATCCCACATCCTCACTGGACCCCTTTACCAGCATTTGACTACCTTCAGGAGTAAGAAATCTTTCAGTATTCATCTTTCTCTCTTTACAGCCAGTGCCTCTTGCCCTTCCACCAGGAAAAGCCTAGCTCCATCTCTGCCATGTCTCAATCATAGGCAGAAGCCAGCTCCTTTGCTGCTGCCTTTCCTGGCAGCAAAGCCCGCTTAGCCTCTCCTCTCACGTCCCAGCTCCAGTCCCACTGCTGCTATTGTCCCATGGGGCTTGCGCTGATGTACTGGGATGTGTGGTTTTGGGGACCAGTGCCCAGACTGGATCTCAACAGTGCCAGGCAGAAGAGACCTTTCCTCACCTTGACTATATCTCTCCAGTTTGGCTATAAAAATCAATCAGGTACAATTCTCGTTAGAAAATCTGTACTGGCTTTTTCCATTATCTCTTTGCACTTCATACACCTGGACATGGCTTCAAGGAGGGCCTGCAACATCTCTGTCCCTTGGGATAGGCATTGCCTATAGAGGAGATGTTCTGGTCAGTAAGGTGCACTAATATGGTACAACCAACTCAGCTAAAATGTTGTTGTGAGTTATCTTGCCCATTCTGACCATATTGCCTTCTTCCCCTAGAAAGAGATGATGGACTTTCCTTCCCAAGTAAGTTGAATATTGATGCACAGAACTTGAAAAATGCAATTATTTTTAATAGTTTCTGACACATTCAAGATGTGTCCCCTAGGCAGCAAGCAAGGTCAAAATTAACGTGCTGAAACTTCCAATAATGGAGCAATGAAGGAAGCAGATTTGTGCAAAAGGAGCAACTAGCTAATTCCATGCTGCAATAACTGGAAATACTGCATGCTGCTTGTAAAAACGAATACCTAATGTGCTTAAAATTGCCAGGCTTCCATGTGTTGCTCAGTTTCTCAGTAATAGCAAAGAATTTTAACTAGCTTTTGCACACAGTGATCAAGCTTGTGGAGAACTGTGTTGACTAGTACTCAAAAGCATGACAGAAAAAGGAAGAATGTGAAGAGCAAGGGAGGTCAGGGACAGAAGTTCTCTTCCACTTACAACATTTTTTTCTGGAATCATTAAAAGTGATTGAACTTTGGGTTTCTCATGCTCAGGTAGAAGCCAAGCAGAAAGATTTTCTTCATCATGTGCATAGACAGCTCTCAAGTTCCCAGATTAATCTAAAATCAATTTTGCATTTCTATGCAGATCCTGACTATGACTGTTAAAAACCACAGCTGCAAGACGTACATCTGTGATCTGTAGGGATTTCACCCTTTGACTTTGCCATTTTAATTGAATTTGTATGTAAATATTTCCTTAGGTAAAATATGTGTGGATGGGTGTGCTGATTCCACCAGTCACCCAATTCATCCGACTTTTACTGGATCAAGTGACAAGGCTGACAACTAGTGCACCAGTCTACATACTGTGGTACTCCTGACCCAGTGTGACTTTCTAGATCCATCCTTTAGCATGGAAGCATTAAGGCCTTAGGGGCGAACCTGTCTAAGTAGAATGTTTTTGAACTTGTCCCTTTTAAAGAAAACTGTATTTTACATAGTGCATTTGTATAACCTGTGAGCCCCTTGTCCTTGGACATCAGAAAGGTTGAATAGATTTCGAACAAGAAAACATTTAAAAAGAAAACAAATAAACAAACCCAAACCCCACACAGAGATGGATGGCTAGTCACCCCTGGCTACCCACACAACTTTCCAAGGAAAAGAGAAGGGTTTTCTTGTTTTGTTTTTCCCAGCTTTAAACATTAAAATTGGGGAAGGTGTTGGGGGCTGGTTGTTTTGTTGTTTCTCCTGACTGAGAAGTCCACGGAAAAGCTCTCCCCTGTGGTTTCCCATACAAGCCTCATACACAATTTCAGACTGATTTGGCTGAAGGTGTGTGCTTGATAGAAAGGCACAGCTGTAATTTCTCAGGCCTAGCTAAAGATGCCAAATAAATCTATACCTTCTTGACAATTTTATCTTTACAAAAGCTTTGGAAAGAACAGCTAAGAAAGCTTGTCAATAAGTTCACTTTTTATTAAAGGAAAGTCCTTTGGCAAGGCCCATGAATGCAGTGTTTCATGATGGATCTCTCAGAAGCAGCAGCTGTGGGAGGCCAGTTGAAAATAGCTTTTTATTGACAAACTTTTATTTTAGAGGAAATTCTTCTAACAAAGCCTTAGCTTGAGTCATTTCATGGTGGATCTGTGAAAACATGAGAGGCATATGTAATTTTTGCTTGAGTCAAACCATGGAGTAAATTGGCTTAAACGCTTGTGCTGATGGCAGGGTAACACCTCTTCGAAAAGCAGCCCCATTTGCAGGAGCTGGTGGTTGCACAAATCGAGTAGTTCTGCATTTCTGACAGCAAGAGGGAATCACAGGATAGGGAAAGTTGACAGCAGCAACTTGGTGTGTCGTTACTTCTGTCATACAGCTGCCCCTTTCCCTGCTTGCGCCGCTGGTGTGGAGACTGCCTGTCTGAAACAATGCCAGCTCCTGGGAAATTAATGACTGGTAAAAGGAAATGGTGCCTGGGAGAAGAATGGGGCTTATTAACAACTCTTAGGAGTAACACTACAAGCTAAAGGGGAAGTATTTCCGAAGTCAAATATGAGATCAATTAATGTTATGGGTGACCTGGTTACACGGGAGAGCTAAAGCCTCTGGTTTTATTGCTTGTTCCATGTTTGTGACTTACCCAGTAGCCGGGCTACTAGAAAGGACAAATGCAGCTTAATTCAGTTTGCTATTTAGGACATCTATATATAAACACAAGAATATAGGATGTAACCCTTGGGGGCACCTTTATCCACTCCTCCTCTATTTGTCCTACTTCTGGTAATTATGTTTTCCAAGCAGGTGCTTATTCATGAAACTCCCCTTACAATGAATGTCTGTAAATTCTCCTACCTGCAGTATGGAGAGCTACTCTCCAGCGTGCAGCGAGGAAACATCCTGCAGTTTCCTTGGAGAGTACTTCCCATTTCCATTGATATTCCAATGACTCACTGCACTTCGCCCATGTTTTGCTCAGTAAAATGTGCTTCTTGCCTTGTGTTCTGTCACACTGATTTTTTTTCTTTGTTTTTCTGCAGCTTTCAATGTGGCATCAACATCAGTAATATATGACAGTGGCCCCCACAGCCCCTGCTTTTCTCCTTGATCTCCAAACAGTTTGCTTCTTAACCAAGCGCAAGCACTGCAGTGGACAATCAAAAGCATTGGTGGGGTACAAGACTGGGCTTGTTCATCCATCAGAGCATGTTGGTCTGCTCTGTGGGGTCTTGAAATCTCATTGATGCTTATGGGGACACACAGGAATGTCCAATACTCTCATTGTTGCAAAGGAGATGGGAGAAGGCACCACCTTAAACTGCCGATAAAGTGAGCTTTCCCTGGCTAGTTTATTACTTCTCGAGATTGCTTCTTATTTTGCTTTTTCTCCTATCTACCATGAAGCCTGTTCTGAAATGGTCCCTTCTGCAAAAGAAACTCTGCCAGGCTAAATATTTCAGTATCTGAAATATCTCAGTATCATATGAAAGTGTTCTCAGGCACTTTCACTGTTTGATGTTCGTAGCTTCCTATCTGTATTATTTTGAGAAGCTCTGATGATCACTGGCTGTAGGAGGTATCTGTATACTTGACACTATTTAGGTCTTTACAAAATGAGAGTGTCCATGTTAAAGACTGGGAAGATGATGGAAGCATTAGGTCCTCACCTGCTGCCGAGAACATGGGACAAACTGGCAGCAGGGCATGGACTTTTAAGGATGGATGGCACGAACTTCACCACTCCATAAAGCAACCTGCAGCCCTAAAGCTTTTTAAAATAATTTGGATGCTGCTTCATTCAGGAATGCTGGTTATATGGTTTGGATTGCTAATACCACTTTTGGAAGTGATTTTGGCACCAAAACCTGGAGTTGCAAATCAGCTCATAAACACCTGTGAAATCTTAGCCTGAATTTCCCCCTGCTGCACAGAGAAGGAACAAGGGGAAGTTTACTGGGGGAGAGAGCTGAACCTGATTCCAAAGCCCAGTGTAGGGCCCTGCTGAGGGTCACGAGCACACAAGGAGAGCTCTGGTGGCATCCCTCTCCTACCCAGGGCTCCCCTGACACCTGTAACCTCTGAGCTAGGACACCTCTTCAAGGATAATCATTTAATTAAGTTTTCAAATGATAAGGAATCTGCTCCATATTAGGTTATCTGTTCACTACTTAATTAACTATATTCCTACTCTGCAGTTCTTTTTTTTTACCTGCCAGCCTGTGGCTCTCATTATGACTTTTATTTTCTTTCTGAATGAAGGAGCTGCCCAGTACCAGAATCACCTCCCTGTCATGGCACTGAAGAACACAGTGAAATTTGCTGTTACTCTTCCCTTGGATAAATTAAAAAGGTCAAGTGCCTGTAACTTGTCTGTATAAAACTGGCTTTGCAGGCTTCAATTCACTCTCTGAACTTTGTGAGAGTGTGGTCTTACCGCAGTCTCACAATGCTATGCCACCTGTGCATTCACCACTTATATCTCTTATGAGGCTCAGCCACCCATCCTGTCTGGCACATGCCTGTTGTTGGTATTCACCCTGGTGCTTCAGTTCTTCTGAGGATCATAGCTCCCTGGAAAAAACACCATCATGAATAAACATAAGGAATAATTTTCTCAGAAAAGCATAACTATATCACCGACTGTAAGGAAAGGGGCAGGATGAAAGAACTGATTAGAATATTTATGTAAACCAATCTTGATGAGATCCATCTTGACAAAATAGTCATAGGTCGATTCATTTTAATTTCATGTAAATGCCTTGTTTTCCAGAGTGGCTCAGTGCAGTTAATTGTAGATGCTGGCCCATGTCCTCTAGCTCTTCAAGCCTTCTCTTGGGTAGGAGGGTACCAGAGCTCGCTTTCTGGTGTGGGCTGCAATAGGAGAATGGTGTCTGTGCAGGACTATTGTCTGTAACCTTCAGGTCACTGGGGCTTGGTAGTGCTGAGCAGAACAGTTGTCTTAGATGGGGCTTTAGAAAGCAGTTTTAGTATCAGTGTCTGGTAGTTTTGGGAGGGTGTGAAAAACATTTCTTATGCTATCTCCTCTAAAGAATTGATTTCATTTTAGGCTTTTTCTAGCCTTTTGCTTACCAAAGCTTTTGAGGCTAGTAGGAACAGGTTTATGCTGTACTAGTTATTGACAGACCTCATGAAAAGCATAAGTCCTCTGGGCAGGACCAAGCTGATACACAAGTGGGTCCTGCAGGAAGGATCAGTGCCAAGGCAGAGAATGGACAGTTTTCTGCCCCAGGGCTCGGGGACAGCACTAGGTGTCTGCCAGCATTATGTGTGGGATCAGCTCTGGGAAAGCAATTCTGCGCATCCTACTGCAGACAAGTGAGCTATGCTTTGATTCTGCATGCATAAAAGCAGCTTGCACATGTGAGTGGATTTTAGTATTAATCACAAATGTGCAGGTAGGCATTTGCTGGGTGAGAAGCAGGCATAATTGTAGGGGACTAGGGGTCAAAAGTTCTTCTGCAGCAGCCTCCATCATCTGTGTTTATTAACTTCAGTTATCTTGCGATATTGCAGGCAGGCTAATTTTATGCAGTTTACGTAATTTAGCAAATGTGCAATGATGAGATTTCCCTTCTGCGGCCAGAGGTGCAGCCTTGTGGTATGGGCTGTCATAATGGTCCGGCTCTGAGGGTAGATATGTCCAGTCGGTGAGAGAAATAGCCCTCTTCAAAGTCTGAATGCCTGCCTGCCTTCTCATCCTCTCTCCTGCAGTTTTGGATATTTTATTGTTAACTGTAAACAAAAAAAACCCAAAACCCGCTATAAATTTTTAAACCTGCCACGTCCCTAATTTCAGTAAAATTTTGTCGTGAAAGATTGAAGTTAATTATAAGTTTTAGGAGAAAATAATCATTTCATTACCATGAATTCCTCACCTTTTTTATTAAATGATTTTATCATTCATTTGTGCTTATATATTTTTCTCCTATTTTTTAGACCCATTTCTGGATGGTTTATCTTCTAACTAGTATGCAGGACACTTCATACAGTGGTAGTGCCAGGTGTCGCAGACAAGGTTTGGCACTGACAGCCCACCCATAGGTTTAACAATTTATGTTTTAAAGATAAAAAGAAAAGCAATCTAGTTGAAAATATGCAGAAACAGTGAGTGTGGAAGATGATTACTTCTGGATTTTGGGTACTTGGTCATTGGAGATAAACACACAAGAATGCTGTGTTCCTGGTTATTGTAACTTATGTTTTAAATGGTCAAAGTACAGAGAAATGGCCAACAAGCTAGACATGACAAAAAGAGAACAAATCTGCTACGAAAAAAAACAAATACACCTTCTTTTCTCTCCAAAATAAGTCACCTGGGAAAATGCTATGTCAACAAAGTTCACTTTCAGCAAACATCCTTATTTTTGGTCAGGAGATATATTGCTTCTATGTTAATTGGCCCTCTAATTGTTCTCTCTGTGCTGGAGCATCTGCCTTTTGAATTCTGTTAGTGGCACTGTCCACCATTTCTCTCTCTTTTACATGAAAGGCAGCTGAAAAAGGCCCGAAGTGTTCACTATCTGCAGGAGAGATATAGTGTGCATCAGCACTCAACTGCTCCACTGCAGGGAGGGACTTCGAGCCTACTTTTGTGCATTCTTCTGCCAGGTGTCCGGAATCCTTGTTGACTGTTACTTTCCATCTTTTTTGCAAAGGTAGAAAAAATAAGTGGTTCTGGTGTTGCAGAATTATTCCCAGCACAGTTTCAGCTATATAATGAAGCAGCACAATGCTTGGCAGGAGTTTAGCTTCTCTGCTAATTAAGACTAAAAGTGGAAGTGATACATTACCAGCAAAGAAAGTCAATGTAAATTTAGAGTTGAAAAAGAAGGCAAAGAAATCTCATTTTGCTTAAAGAATACGAAACAATCCTAACAGTGCATTGTATTTTATCATGCAAAATCTATGATTAGTCTTGAAAATGAGACTTGTTGGCACAGGACTTGCCAGTCAGAGATCATCGTGTGCAGGCTGGGATGACAATTCTGTGTGTTCTTTGGCTTTTTGCATTCGCAAGGGATTTTTCAAATCAAACTCAGGTGTTGATTTTGGGCTTGGTGGGAAGCACAGCAGCAGAGTTAGCAAAAGGTTGCATGATTCATCTCCCAGAAAAACAAACATGGGGTTTTAGAGCTCAATGAAGAAGGTGAATACAGTTTTACATTGGTTAGAAATGATTTAGTTCTCCAGGGGTGGCTGGCCAGCTGAGGGCTGTTCTGGCCCCTGAACATTGCAAATGGTTGGAAGCAGTTTGTGCTAAATGATGAGTCTAAGCTCAGCTGTGCAAAAGTGAGTCTGTCTTTGACATCAAGACATATATAGATATATCTGTTGGCCTGTCATTCAAACCATTATGTGGCTGGAGAGAGGGAAGGAATGGGAGGTAATGTTGAAATGGTGCTGTGTGGCAGGTCTCCCTCACAAATGCAGGGCACAATGCTGGGAGTGCTACAACCAACCATACAAAAACTGGGGATGCTACACATGAGGAGTTTGGTGGAAGTGGACTGAAGGACTAGGGGAGATTATCTCAGCAGGTCAAAGCAAATTGTATTGCAATGTGATCCAGAGAGACGAGTAAGAAAGAAATCTGTGACAAAGTATTTGGACTTTTTAGGTAAATTGGAAAGATTTATGCATGGTGGGTGGTTGCAATAATGTGCACTATCTCATCAGTTGTGTGAACTCCATCCTTCTGGGTTTATCTAACTTTGCAGTAACAAAATACCATATACCAGTTCCACACTTTTCAAAATTAGCTATGGCTGTATATAGGTGGATTGCTTATCACCTTCTTTGCGCATCCTGCTCTATCTACTTTAGTTGAAAGGAAATCACAAATGGTCTAGTTAAGCAGCAAAGGCTGTAGTAAAACCAGACATGCTTCTGTGTGATGCTCTGAACAGATCCAGCAGGATCTTTTCTAATTTCTGGATTCAATTACATCTTTGCAGATAAAGCCCTTTGTGTCTCCTAGAAAGCACAGCCAGATTGCTTCAGAAGAGCTCAACCTGCACCTTCTGGGAGCTGCAGGGCTGCTGTGGGTCTCCTGCTGCTGCCGAAATCTACTCTTCTTTCCTTACTGCTATTATAATTAGATCTGAATTAATCCTGACATCAAGCATTGCCTTTATTGCTCCGTCAGGCAAGCACTGGAAGGTTGTTATTGCTGTCAGCAGGGCAGGTGGTGCTCTCAGGGAAGATAGAACCCTAAAACTGACATCTCAAT
The DNA here is from genome assembly GCA_025447955.1 of Psilopsiagon aurifrons. Taxonomy (NCBI): domain Eukaryota; kingdom Metazoa; phylum Chordata; class Aves; order Psittaciformes; family Psittacidae; genus Psilopsiagon; species Psilopsiagon aurifrons. The sequence continues at coordinate 28,117 of JAOEHY010037270.1, forward strand.
AGTGTGTCTGTGAACTTACCTGTCTGCAGCTTCTTAGGGGAGTTACTTCAGATTCCCTGGGTAACAGGTTGCTTACCTACAGATTCAAACTTCTCCAGTGTTTGAGAAAACTCATCAACAAATTAGAAAATGCAGCTTTCACCTTCCCACCGAGCTGGTACTGTAAAGAAAAAAACCTCACAGGCTTTTTCAGATATTTTCTACTGTGAATATTTTTTTCCAAACTGTACAAGAGTGCTCTACTGAAGAGCAAATCATGCCATTAGACTTGCATTTCAATCTTCCCTTTGGGAACACAGAGCTTCCTAATACAATCTTGATGGTACTGAAAAGCATTATTATAATTCTAATGCACATAACAAATTACCATTGTCCCCTATTTGCAAAGGTGAAGGAAGGTAACTTTTATGCATATGCTAAAATGAATGTAGGAAATTCTGTTCTTGTTTATCTGGTTCAGACCTAGCCCTATTGCAGCAAAACTTGATTTTTTTAAAAGTAGATGTGATCTGGATGATTACTGCGATTTATAAACTTAAAATATACCCCTATGGGTTAATTGGCAGACAGTTGCATTTTGCATGTTATCCTGTATTTCTTGATAAAAGAAGCTCAATTTAGATTTCGAGGCTGTGCTGGAAAGCCTAATCTGTATGTTGATTCAAAAGTTAGTGCATGCCATCCAGATGCTGACGCTAAGCTCCTGCAAAGGTCTCCGTGCACCTGACTGCCTCTGATTTCCCCTCTTTGCCAGCAGAAAGCCACAGGATCCTGTTTTTTAAAACATCCTTGTAGCTGAATGCTAGGAAATGTCCTCATTTCCTTGCTCCTGCTGCATCCTGAAGGGTTACACACATAGCCCTGAGCTCCAGACCCACCTGTCAAGTCCAGCAGCTGCAGCAGGGTGGTTGCTTCCCAACTGCAAAGATCATCAATGGTCATAGCCTGGCAAAACCCTGAAGAAGACAGGTTTGCCGTTTGCTACAGAGGATAGTAACTCCCAGCATCCATGCCCCAAGGATACAAACAGTTTTCATATTGTCAGCCCATGAGGAACAAATGAGAAGAGAATTTGCAGAAGTTTCTTGTACCAATACAAAAATACCTCACCGAGAGAGGAAATGTACTTTGAGTGGCACCATTATTGTGTGCAGTTACTCTAAGAATCCTGTTGCCTCTGGTGGGAACATAAAGAAAAGTACATTGTAAAGTGCTGGCTTTGAAAATGCGCTGATGTAAACCTGTTGTGCAGCTGAGGCAGAAGTCCAGTTGGAAACTGGAGTGGAGATTTGCTTCTGATTCAATCTTTTTTTACATTAAATATGTGTGTTTATAACACATTCAAACTGGAGGATAGTTAATGGGAAAGAGCTCTGCCCTGAGCAATGTTTCTATTTTTAAAAGCTCATGTAACTTCACTAGCCATGCTGGATTTTAGCTCATGTGGCTTTGCTGTCCTTAGACTTTCTCACAAGTAAAACTTTGCACATGCAGAGGAAGGTGTGAAAAGAACAGACAGTCCAGGGGAATTCACATGGCTGTCAGATCTGTGCTGACAAGTCTGTGCCATATTCTACCACCAAAGAAAAGGGAATGGTGATAATATCTTACCTTCTTTTTGTAGCTCAGTAGAGTATCAGGCCATTAGGTATAAAACCCTTTCTACCTCTCTTTCTTCTCTGGTACATATATGGAAGAAGAGGGAAAAGCAAGCAGTAAGCATACTGTGTTGGGCAAAGAACTAACAGACTAATAACAAGAAATGGATGGGAACTTTATAAACATCCAGCTATGAAATATGACCTGACTTTATTTTGGCAATGTCTTCAATCTTCAAACAGAAAAATCTATATTTTCAAATGTGACTTTTATATTTAAGTATAGTAATTTTTTTTAAATAAGTAAAGCTACAAAAAGTGTTCAATCAGTGCACCTTTTGCGGAAAAAGTGAGGCCAAACCAGCACCACCACACCAATGTACTATACATCACACAGAGTTAGAGGGAATTTAAAATCTAGCCGTGCTCAAATGTGAAATGAGAGATGTTTGTGGTGAAGTGAACTGCTTTTGGAACAGCTTGGGGAGGTCTATGGTGGCTGCTCAGCTGCATGCATTTAAAAGTAAAGGATGAATGCTCCTCTGCAAGTTAAGCACTATTTCAAGCAGCCTGTAATTACAAAAGGTTCTACAGATTGGACAAATGTCTGCTCCGATACTGTGATATATTAACCAACAGCTGCAGGAAATACAGAGGAAATTTATGGGTCAGTTTCCGATGTTCTTGGTTGCTTGTAGAGCATCTCCCTCCTTGTCTGATTTTCTGGGAAAAGGGAAAGGGAGGGATGATGGGAGGAAAAATGTTGCCACATACATGCTGTCTTTGTAGTGTATAGTACATTCTGAAATACTTCCTTTCAAGGAAATCACTGATCCTGCATCACTGTAGCTGTTGCCAACTGGCCTGATAATTCCTGGTTAGAAATGTTTCATGAAACAGCCCTGCCCTGGTGTCTCCAGTCATTAGGGATGGCAGTATGTGGAAATTCCTTCAGATCAGCTAATGTGTAGTTCTTAAATTCTCTCAATACATGTTCTCCTAATACATGTCCTTTCTGTCCTGCTTTTCTGTCAAGAAGCCATTCTCCCTGGGCCAATTTATTTCTTGCTAGCATAGCTGGCAGTTCATCATTTATCTTACCTGTAATTGCTCTTTTTGTGGCTTTGGGGTGCAGAAGTAGTTCAGGGCCTTAAATACCCACATCCTCAATAAAATAACCTATTGAGCTTCTACATCAAAACTAAAAAAAAAAAAAACCAAAACCAAATAAAGCTAACAAACCCACATAAACAAAAACAACCCAGCAAATAATCTCCCCCAAACATAACAACCAGACAACCCCAATTCCCTCACAACATCCTGTAAACCCC
>JAOEHY010037271.1:0-25901 GCA_025447955.1 Psilopsiagon aurifrons
CATCAGGTTGGCATCAGCCCACCTCACAAGCGTGTCAAGGTCCCTCTGGATGGCATTCCTTCCCTCCAGCGTATCAATTGAACCACGCAGCTTGGTGTCATCAGCAAACTTGCTGAGGGTGCACTCAATCCCACAGTCCATGTCACCAACAAAGATGTTAAACAAGGCCGGTCTCAACACCGATCCCTGAGGGACACCACTCGTTACTTGCTTCCAGCTGGACATTGAGCCATTGAGCATAACTCTTTGCGTGTGGCCATCCAGCCAGTTCTTTATCCACCAAGTGGTCCACCTATCAAATTGATGACTCTCCAATTTAGAGACAAGGATGTCATGTGGGACAGTGTAAAACCCTTTGGCTAGTCCAAGTAGATGACATCAACTGCTCTACCCCTGTCCATCAGTTCCGTAGCCCCGTCATAGGAGGCCACCAGATTGGTCAGGCAGGATTTCCCCTTAGTGAACCCATGCTGGCTGTCACCAAGCACCTTCTTGTTTTTCATGTGCCCCGGCATGCCTTCCAGAACAATTTTCTGCTCCCTTAAAGTGAACAAGTGCATGGTTATGTTACAAACTGAAGAATCAGAAGCTTCTGGCAGGAGTGGAGCCCACACACCCTGCAAGGTGCTGTACCTCCTAGTAAAAATTGAGTGGTGAACTTAAGGTCTAAAACTTCAGTTGTACTTCTTGATTTCCAGCAGAGCTCTCTAACTTTCAAGGCTGGTTTGTGTGTAGGAATGTTTTCTAGGTTTTATTTAGGCAAACAGTGGTGATAAATTTGTCAAAGGTGGAGACAGAACATCTTTTTAGAGATAGGTTTTGCAACAGGCAGCCTGTTTTGTTTAAAAATATTCAAGTATGTGGGTTGACAATATGCAAACGCTGAGTGTACTGAAATCCTTTACATTGCTACTGTGCAACACCTGTGTTTAGGTGGACTCTGCTATACACTTAATCTAAAACAGTTTTAAGTAGGAATTCTGCATGCACTGCAGACTTGCACATACAGCTGCCCTGATGAAGGGACTAGTTGGAGCAAAATGCCTTCTGACCCACTAACTTGCTTTTCCATTCCCTTGACACCATGGTATGAGAAGGGAGCAGTATATGCTCAGGTCTTGTCACATCATAGCCCTAGAATTAATGAACTTTCCTGGACCCACGTGTTTGGATGCAGATCCAGGTGTGGTATGACAGCCTCGTACAGAGGCAGAATTAACTTCAGAGGTGTTACGCATTTACCACTCTGCTTTTGGCATGTTTTAATAAACTGGACATAACCTCCCTCTGTTTTTCTCCTCCAGATGATGGTAAAGAAGAACCTCCAACCACTTTACTCTGGGTCCAGTATTATTTGGCACAACATTATGATAAAATTGGACAGCCATCCCTAGCTCTCGAATATATAAATGCTGCTATAGAAAGTACTCCCACTTTGATAGAACTCTTCCTTGTGAAGGCAAAAATCTATAAGGTAAGTTTGTCTTATTCTCAGTGACCAAAGCTTATTGATTTCTTATGATGGGAGACTTTAACGTAATGTTTTTGATGTGAACATTGGAGTCTATTAAGCAAGACACATGGAGAAGTCCATGGAAAATTACTTTGTGAGTTGTAGTGAGTTTCTAGATAAAAGGTGTTGTCTGACTACTTGGGTTTTTTACTGCGTAAGTCCGTAGGAAGGTTTTTAAGTCATTAAAGGACAAATATACTGCAGAACCTGAATTCTCAGTTTAAAATTGTTTTATGTTAAAAATAACACTAATAAATTTAGTTGATGGCTTAAGTGTCTTCCACCTATTCTTACTGCCTGTTTTTCTAACTACTTAAAAAGAGTTCTTAGCTACACTGTGGTATTGTATCAGAAAGGGATTATCCAAAGTGTTCTTTAAGCGTTTTCAGGAAAGACTTGTATTACCATAATGAGGGGAAGTAATTTTTTGCCTTTTTTATTTTTTTTCTTTAGAGACCTGCTGCTTTCCTGAAGAAAGCTGCTTATTTAAAAGTGTGGGGAAAAAATTAACTGTGTTAAACAGTGACTAGATAAAACACCAATGTTTAGGAATTGCTGAATCTAACTTGAACTTCTGTCTCTTTAAGCATGCTGGAAATATTAAAGAAGCTGCAAGGTGGATGGATGAGGCTCAGGCTTTGGACACAGCAGACAGATTTATCAACTCCAAATGTGCAAAATATATGTTGAAAGCAAACTCCATTAAAGAAGCAGAGGAAATGTGTTCTAAGTTTACAAGGGTTTGTTGCATTTAACTATAGCTCTTTTGAATAACGTGGATCTTTTAAGTAGTTTCAGAGCAACTATGTTTGCTTGGCTCACTAATGGTGGTCAATATTAGGTCATTATTAGGATCTTGCATAAGCGTGATTCCATACTGTTTAGTGAAATCTCTAAAACTGGGACCTGATGATATTTTCAAAGTAGTCTTTGGGTATAATGTTGATTCTGTAAGAGACTTTAAAGATCTGATTCAGTTACCCATGTCTCTGACTTTTTTTTTCTTCTAGTAAGTTTGAGAATTCAGACTTACCTTGGAGCAAAATTTGATGATGTTGCTCAATGTGATCTTTCTTATCTCCTTTTGGTCTTAGGTGTAGCTCTGAAATACAAGCTTCCTAATTAAAAAGCAGTAATTAAAGAAGACCTAAATTAAGTATAATGAAAATGGGACTAATTATTTCCTCTGATTTTTAGCTGCCTAAATGAGACTGGTTTGAAGCCTGCCTTTCCCTTTCATTTGGGGCATCTTTTGAATACTATCCATCATTTCCCAGGTTTAGCTCTTGGCTGATTCTTGAATAGGATGTTTTTTGCAAGATCAAAGTGAAGTCAGAATGGCTGCATCCATCCTGAGTAGCTGCCTTTGACGTTAAGTTTGAAAGGCATAAGATAAGTTCTACAGATCTGTGAAAGTATATATAAATACCAGATTTGAAAGACAACTGTAATCTCCTGTTTTTTTTTAGAGCCAGTATGTATCAGAGCTACCAGTATGCCATTTGCTTTGCCACTGCTCTCTAGTCCTGATGGCATAAGAAATAATCTATTAACTACTCTGTTACTACACTTAGCTCAATCAGCAGGTCTCTAGAAGACATAGACGGCAGTTTTAGGGAAAAAAAGGAATTCCTGCAGGTGTCAGTGTCATGCAACGTATGAGAATTTCTCTGCCATTTTTCTTCATGCTGCAATGTGTTATTTGTGTACATAATGTTAAAATCACAAAATGAATGTCTTTTATCCTAAAAGTGAGGAACTGTCACAGTTAAATGGTTATTCAGTGTGTATTCTAATCAATGGAACATAGAGGAAATGTGTTTTCTTTTTTTTCACGAACAAAGCAAATCCATGCTAACTGTGGCATTTCTGACTTTTGGGACTCCCAATTTTGAGGTATAGCATTCTTTTAATAGCCTCTTTATTTGTGCTTTTAATTTAAAGATAAAAGAAATGACCGTTAACGTATTGAATGACACTTATTTTTCTTTGTAATGCTGTTTTTGTTTTTAGGAAGGAACCTCAGCAGTAGAGAACTTGAATGAGATGCAGTGCATGTGGTTTCAGACAGAGTGTGCACAAGCTTACAAAGCAATGAACAAATTTGGAGAAGCACTTAAAAAATGCCATGAAATTGAAAGAGTATGTATCTAGTTAAATGGTCTGAGTTGGAAAACACTAGCTTAAGTTGTCTGTGCTAATATATTTCCTTTCCAAGCAGTATGAGTATACTTCACGTAGCTTAAGGAGAGATTTCTTTTCATGTTGGCCACTGGCGAGTTGATTAAATTACATTTCCTCCTAAGAATGCCATTGTAAATTGCATATTAAAAAGAGGTTCTATGAAGTCGTATAAAGATCCAGGAAAGAACAGGAGGCTCTCAGAAATAATCTTACTTTTGGCAGGGTACATAAAAATATGTATTTTGGGTACAGAGAGCATGTGTACTGTTAAGTCTGAATGGAGCACAGCTGAGCTCACGAGCCCAGCCTTAAAGTAAAGAAAGGATGTTGCCTTGTTAAGCTCCTGTATTTTAGAGGGAGAGAGTAAATGTAAAAAGCTGTAGGAGATATTAGTTATCTTCTCCTTTAGAAAGTACTAAGCTACAGTTTAAAAGAAGCTGCTAGAAATAAAGACTTTTTGGAGTAGAAAATGTATCCAAAATGGGGGTATGCTTGCACATTAAATACAGATCCACAGCAAGGCGAACAAAAGAATTTTAATGTACATCTTCTAAAGTAAGTATGGGTTTGGGGTTTTGGTTTGGGTTTTTTTTTTTTTGGTTGGGTGGGTTTTTTTGTTTTGGTTTGGTTTTTTTGGCCAAGGGGGTTTTAGTTTGTTTCATTTTAAGGACATTATGGTCTAGAAAAAAGACCAGACAGTTGAGGTTGTAAATGAAATGCCCTAAGTTGAGGTCTTAGTAGGAGGCTGCACCCATTTGCAGATAGGGAGGCTTAAGAAGATTTCAACGCTAATGCTTTTCTGCAGAGGAAGCTAGTCTGTGGAATATTCACAGATTAGAGCAAGTCAACAAAGTGATTTGCCACAACTATGTTCTTTAAATCCTTTAAATAAAACTGTGTAAAATTCCTTTAAAAGAAATAGTGTAAGAAATCACTAGTCTTGTAAATGGTCCTAGGTACCAGAAGAGCTCAGCAAATGAAGAACTAACTTAGTCACCCTTAAAAACATTTCTAAGGAATTCAGTCACTATGTTGAATTTATTTATTGGATTAATTGTGGATGTAAGATATGTTGTATTCAGAACACATCAACAATGCTTTTGTAAGAAAAAGCAGTGCCTCTGAAATCTTTTAAAGGTGCCTGTTATGCTTAAGGCAGTCTAGGTGATAAAATATGTTCTGGATTTCAGAAACGCTTCTTGTCATCCTGCACATCTTGAAGGGTGTAAACTACCTCAGAAAAAAGAATGGATGTTCATCTCATGGATTTAATAGCTGGTTTGTGACTGGGAAATAGGAGCAAATCATCAGCTTTTACAAGAAAGGGAGTTTATCGTGGAGATGACTAAGACATCTCTCTAGGGTCTCCATTGTTTGATAGCTCAATGAATGGTCACAGAAAGGGAATGAGTAGTGCAAGGGCAGCACTTGCACTGTCTCAATACTGAATGATAAATTGGCGTGTGAGCAATGTTCAGAAGTGTAGTTGGTGGAAGGAACAAAAAGAGTTCTTCATCTATGTGTAAGCAGTAAAAGGTTTTTTATTGATTATTGCTGCTCAGGAAAGAAATCCTGGAACTGTTATAGACAGTGCTACAAAAAGGTCTGTATTGGTATGGAGGAGCAGTCAAACAATAGTGTTGGGGGTTAATTGAGTAGAGTAGTAGTACTTTTTTTCCATTATATAAATCTGTCATGTTGTTTACATCTGAGTATTACGCCTACTTAAAAATGTGCCAGTAAAGCATGTGCCATGTAACATCTACATGAAGAGATTGCAGTTAGGTTGTCATGCTTACTATTTTAGCCTCAGCTTTGACAAGCGTCAGCTGAGTTTAGGATGAAGTTGTATGAAATCATAAGTACATGGAGAAATTGGAGAGGGGAATGACTTTCCACTGTTGCTCAAACCAAAACAAGGAGACATCAGGTGACAATGACGAAAGCAGATCTTGGAGAAAAGGAAGTAACTTGCTTGCACCACATGTGATCGGAGTGCGGAATTCACTGCCACAGCATTTAATGGCAGTAAAAATTATACTTCTGAAAAAATTAGAGGAGTTCATAGAAGAAAAATCCTTCAAGTGCTGTTTAAATGCAACAAATGTAGAACTTTAGTCCCTTGAACCAAAGAGAGTGAGAGGGTGGTTACTATTACGAGATTGTGAAATGGGTGAATTTTGGTTCTGACCTGTGGTGCCTTCTATTCTTTTTCCCATTACTTTAATTTGGGATGTTTTTTTCACTCAGTTTCTGAAAGTTAGCATGTATTTGTCAAACAGCAGACTGCTACTACAGTATTTGTTTGGGGAGAGTGTATTAAAAAAGTCAAAGTTAGTATTTAATTGTTAATACTTGCTAAATAATGTTATGTTACATTGTGTTAGCATTTTGTAGAAATCACGGATGACCAGTTTGACTTTCACACTTACTGTATGAGGAAGATTACCCTTAGGTCTTATGTGGATTTGTTAAAACTAGAAGATATACTTCGGCAACATCCGTTCTACTTCAGAGCAGCACGAATTGCCATAGAGATATATTTGAAACTTCATGATAATCCTTTAACAGATGAAAATAAAGAACACGAGGCTGATACAGGTATTCAACCCTCAGGATTTATTAAACGTGCAGTTTCACTGATTAGTAGGTATTTTACTATGTTCCAGCATTCTTGTAGTTGTCAACCATAGTAGCCAAAAATAAGGGTTTTGTCACAGCTCTTAAGTAGGCAAATTGTAACTTGGCCTCATATAAAAGGATATTTTGTATTGAAAGTTGTACATGGTTTTATTTTGGTTCTTATAAAACAGTGATGGGGTGTTTGTAGTGGCAGTTGTAATTCTTAAGGAAAAGCATGTTTGTGTTATGAAATGGCTGAGAAAACATGGCATTCCCATGGTTGTTGGTCCGTGAAATAACAGATTAAAGCAGGTGTGCTTTGGTGGTAGCTCTTTCTTAGCGTTTCTGATGTAAAAATGTTTAAATCCATCTCTGGAGAGCAACTTACATGATTATGGCTTGGGACACCTCAAGTGGTATAGAGGCTGTTAAATCCTTCAAGAGGAATTTGGCAAGTTTTAGAATTTCTCATCTGAGTTCATTTGTGTGGCTTAAGGTTCAAATTAAAGCAAGTAGATGTGTAACAGTTTCTTATAGCCACTGTTTTTTTGATGGGTTTTAAATCAATTCTCAATGGTTTTAATTGGAGGAAGGGGAAGATCTAAATATGAATCAAATGTAAGATGCCTCTGGGACATTAAAAGCAAAGCTGGAACTGTCTATGCCAAAATTCAACTATTTTGCCTTTTTTTTGTTTGACCATTCAGTTACTACATTAAACGTAAATTGTGTAATGCCTGAGGAATAAATCGGTGTGTACTGGTGTGCACTTTTACTCCGGGCACTGGGTTTGTTGAAGTCATGCAATAATTGGTTTGTCCTACCTTCAGCATGTTCTAATGGTTCTAATTCCTACTGCTCTGATTTCACAAAGGAATTTGTGAATTGTGGAGCAGCAGCATAGACTGCAAAATAATCTATCAATAGTAAATAAGCATTTACAAATGGCAGCATTATTAATTTGTACATGTGGTTTAAAGATGATGATGGTTTCTTGCAGCTGATTGATACTGTTTAATATTCGACATCAACAGTGTCTGGTTTTGCCCTTTGCATGCATACAGCAAATATGTCTGACAAGGAGCTAAAGAAGCTACGAAATAAGCAGAGAAGAGCGCAAAAGAAGGCACAGCTGGAGGAAGAGAAGAAGAATGCTGAGAAAGAGAAGCAACAGAGGAATCAGAAAAAGAAGAAAGATGATGATGATGAAGAAATCGGAGGACCCAAAGAAGAGCTTATCCCTGAGAAATTGGCAAAGGTGCTTACTAATGTAATAGTAAAGTCATAGAAATATCTAGAATAGTTCCAGTGACCACACATACAATTTGAAAGCCATTCAGATAACTTCCTTTTTGTATGGCTTCTCTTCACAGGTGGCATTTTAGAAAGAATTCTTTTCTAGGAGTAGTTTGTTGGATATACTGTCAGCAGTGAGATGAAATCGCAGCTTTTGTGCCTGGTTCTCAAAAGCAGCAGTTGAATTCGTAGACATTTGCTACACGTGGAATTAACTTCATGTGTGTATTGCACTAACTTGTTGATTATACCCTATTTCTAGTTGATCGGATGGAAGTCTTTCTATTCTGAATGTAAGGTGATTATCATTCACTCTTTATGTCCCATAATATTTTTTATTAAGCATAGACAACCTGTGAAAAAGGAGTCCTTGAAAGACTGAACGCTTTAAGAGTATTTGTTTGCATTCAAAAAAGCATTATAGAACCTGTTTAAAATACCAGTAGGCTAGACTGAGATGGATGTTGAGATCTGGATTAAGAACTCTGGAGATGCACAAAGAGGAGATGACCCAGATGACTATTCCTGGGCTAAAAGTTTTACTTGTAAGGAGCAGGAAAACACCTTGAAAATATGGGGAAACAAAAAATTACATATAGACTGGAGAAAATAATTTATAGTAATAGTAGTATACAAATTAGCTTATAGTAATACTAGTATAGTGTCCAAGTACTGATAGATGCAGTATTTTCACATCATACATATAATGAATATTATTGATTCTTGTGGGTATGATATTTGAAAGCTGAGACAGTGAACTTCATTCTGTAGCCAGGAAGCAAATGACTTAAAAGAACTTGACTTGTCATTTCAGAATATTGTCAATATTTCCATTGTTAAGCTCAGCGGTTGTAAGAAGCAGCGTTCTAATTGCAGTGCCAATTAAGATTGAAATGGTCTCAATGTCATGTATTAAAATTGAATCTGTGCAGTCTCCCAGATTATAGGGAATGGTTGCAGCTGTATAATGCATTCCTTTGGGAAGTCTTCCTTAATTATATTCCAAAAATAATACCAAAATCATAATATAGACACTTCGAAATTCAGTTGCTTCCCAGTGCCTGAAGACCTTTTCTGACATAGGTGGTCACTTGCACCTTAACTAGTTGCCCCTAGACTTCTTTGGTATTAAAGGCACACATTTGAAATCTGTTTGATTTAGGCTCCAAATAGTCTAAGTGCAGTTGTGACTGATGCATGCAAACTCATAACAGCACATGTAAACAATGCAATTTTTTAATTGAAACTGCTCTAGTATGTGCTCTCTGTATGATCTCTGTACAGTGTTCATCGTTGTCTTCTACTCAGTTGCTTGTAGTAAAGTGTATTGCTTTAGCATTACTACATTGTTGACAGACAAAATTCAATTTTATATCCAATTCTGAGAGTAGCCCATGTTCATAAATATGTTAATATGAAGAACAACAGACAGTTTTCATTCAGATTATCCCTAACCTGTAGATGCAGTAGACCTGTCTGAAAGAATCTTTGCACAGAATGAATTTGTGTTAAAGTAGTCCATTTACTGGATTACAGTACCTAAGACCAGGAGACCATGATCTACATCTAGTTACTTCAAGCTTGCTGTTAGTATCTTAGCAGGGAATGTTACCATGACCTAACAGCTTTTGCGAACCTCTGTGAACTCATGAACATTGTCATGTGTATAAAGTAGTCATTTACCAACATCTCAGTCCCATGTGTGTGGATTGACACAGGGAGCCAGGCTGCCCATTACAGCACAGGTTCAGCTGTAGCTGTGGTTACTACTGTTGTGTGATAGAAGGCAAAGACTTGCATCTCTATAGGAAAATATGATTTGTAACCATCACAAAGCAACTTTTTAGACTTGACAGTCTCTATTTAGGCATTAATATTGAGTGGAAGATGCAAAATTTGGAACACAAGAAATTCTAAGCGTCTTATGCATTGCCTCATGAGAATAAGTCTCTGATGTGACTCAGAAATAGCCAATTCTCTTGTTGCAGTTACTAGATTTAAACTTTGTGACTTAGTCGTGTGTCACTTCCTCGAATCTGTAGGTTGAAGCACCTTTGGAAGAAGCCATTAAATTTTTAACACCCCTGAAGAATTTAGTGAAGAACAAAATAGAGACACATCTTTTTGCCTTCGAGATTTATTTTCGAAAAGGTAGGTGATAAAATGAAAGAAAACAGTTCGGGGTTCATGAAGATGTATAATAGAATTCAAGCAGAAATTACTGATGTGGCATGAGGAGTCTGCCTGTCAGAACACGCACAGCTGTTCACTGGACCAGCACCCAGCCATGAGCAGTCTGTGGAAAAAAAAAACCAGCAAAGCTTGAATGTTTTGTGATTATCTATCCACTTTCTTTGCTGTGTTTAAAGGTATAAGCAACAAGATTGTGGTTAGTTCTCCCAGCTTGCATTTGCCCTGTTATTTGTTCTATATCTGTAGTTAGAATTACATGCTGTAATGAAGTGGTGCACAGTTTTCCCGCTAATGAGAGCTGGTCTTTTGAAACACCGGACTTCTGAATTCTTGTATTATGCTTTAAGAACTTGCTATGTTCAAATTTGCTTACTAGTTTTAGAAACCTAAGTCACTGGTTAAATAAATGCAATTTATCAAAAATAGTTGTTGCGGTACACTCAGCTTTTAATTTATTCTGATCATTTAAATTGCAAACACTGATTGCTCGTGCAGCATAATGCAGTGAGTTCCAGCCACAGGTTTTTGAACATTTGCCAACACTTTCTTTTCCAGAGAAGTTCCTTCTGATGCTTCAGTCTGTGAAAAGAGCCTTTGCTATTGATTCTAGTCATCCTTGGCTTCATGAGTGTATGATTCATCTCTTCAGCAGTGGTATGTATCTGTTTGATACAACTTCATTTGTACACGCTTTCAAATGATACCTAACCTGCATACAGACACTGATATTTAACTTATAGACTGTTATCACAATTAATTCAAAATATTTAATACACATAGCGGAAGGCTTTTTAACAACTGATACATGCTAAAATTAAGCATGTTTATTATGATTATAGCTGGATTTAGTTATTCCAGCAAGTAAGTCTTTTTGAGGCTGTGAGTAGTATGGTGAACCTGAAAGAGTGAGTGAGGAAACGAAACTGCAGAGTGAAGAATCTGGCTTTTCTGCTGGCAGCCTATGTCAGCCTGCAGGGAGAAGGCATAGTATTCTCTCCGGTTTTAGAAAGCTGGAAGGATTCTCTTCCCTTGCCCCAAAGGTCACCCTTCCAGTTGATGGCTGCGAATTAGGTACATTTAAGAACAGAATTCTGTGACCTCAATCTTTGAGCCTAATAGGTTTTAATCAGTAAAGGGGAATGTGTATTGGAATAAAAAGGCTTTGGCTTTTTCTTAGTATCAGGAAACTGTCACAGTTAAGCTTTTTCCAACCAGATACAGCTGTTTACCTTTTAAAGTTTCATGCATCTTTCTTTGACTTTTTTTTTTCCTACTGATAATGTAAACATGACAAATATTAAAATGCATAATGCCTGAAGTCAGTTTTACTGTGATTACCTGTGCTAACTTCAGTTAACTGCTTTTTTCTAATTCAATAGTATCTGAAAGTAAGGACCTGCCTGATGCAGTTAGAACAGTGTTAAACCAAGAAATGAGTCGACTTTTTGGAGCAACTAATCCAAAGAACTTCAATGAAGCTTTCCTTAAAAAGAACTATGACTCACTACCACATAGGTTATCAGGTATTTTGTCTTTTTCTGTCCTGATTGTGTATTTTCTGTCCTTATCTATCAGTGGAATCTGAGCACCAGTGATGTAAAAATCATTCTTTCCTTCAGGAATGCTTTTCTTGTTAGTTTGCATTTTTGTGACAACATGACCACCACACTCTGTGTGGTTTTCTTTAGTTTTTTTTTTCTGTGTGCTGTTAAAGAACATATTTTTGGACCTCTTCATTTCATTTCTGAATAGTGCTGAATGTATAAGACTGAAACTGTATTTAATGCATTTGTGAAATAGTTTTTTTGAGCTATGTGAACTAGTTTCTCAGAGTTGCAAAGTTTTGATCTATGTATTTGAAGAGGCTGACCTCAAGAGAAATGTGCTGAGTGCTCAGCAAGCCAGGTAATGCCCAGAGCTGTTGGTGTGCCTAACAAGAGGAGCTTAGACAGTGCTGGTTGCCTGTTATGGAAGACTGTCAATAGTAACTACATATTACAGTGAGTACTACAGGAGAAACAGGATGTAAACCACCCAGGGGAACAGAGCAGCATTACTGTTGTGGCTCAGACCTGGGTGTGAAAAGCAGCAAGTTTACTCTTGCATCTTTTCTGGCATCAAGTCCTTTCAGCTACATCTGTGCCATGGAACTGTGTCTTGGTTGTGTCCTGATACTATATTAGAAAGAGCTCTGTGTACACATTTTCTTTGTGAAGGAGATGTGAGCAGTGGTGCTGGGAGGGAGCTGTGGTATGTTGCAGAAGGTCTGATTTGTTGTCTTCACTGCCCAAGACTCCACAGTATACTGCAGAATGCTCCTACCATGCAGTATAGGCAATGACTGTTTTAATACTTTATCTAGTGTTGAACAGTAGACTTAAAGCTACCCTTCAATTTGCACAGGTGTCAACATTTAATACACTTCAATGTGGTTCCAGTCTGAGCTACTGCTGTGGAGTTCAGTATCTCCTCTTGGACATAGTATCTCTGTTTTATGTTTGTACTTAAGTTTTTGGTCATCCCCTGGGTGATGAAGTTTATTTTTCCTCTTGTAGCTGCCAAAATGATGTACTATTTAGATCCTTCCAGTCAGAAAAGGGCAGTGGAGCTGGCAATGACCCTGGATGAATCCCTCATTAACAGAAATCTTCAGGTAATGGGATATTCATAAATTGTAAAAAAAATCGGGTATATCTGTGGAAACTTTATGCGAGTTATGGAGGTAAGAGGAAGTTGGGACGATGGCTGTGCGTTATGACAAGGAGGTTGGGTTGGCATGAGAGAAAAGGGTGTCAGGTTCATCCAAACTGAAATGTCTAATGTCTTAATTTAGTTTTGTCATAGTATGAAAGTTGATAGGTAGCAGTATAAACGAGGTTATTGCCAAAAGTAAAGGGAAAGCTTATTAAACACAAGAGGATTCACTTGGAAAGATGTGAATTCATATCTGATTCATACCCATTTTTGTTCATGATTTAGAAGAGAAAAAGGAGATTTCCTGTGTTTTTTTTTCAACTTGCATTCTGAACATGAGAAATGAACCTACTGAGCGTGTATACTAGCATTAGCATAGTAAGACAGTCTTTTTCGAATCCTCTGACATTTACTATAGCTTTTATTTGTTCTGTGTATTAACTGTTCTGTCCTCCTGCTATGGGGCTATATGAAGTTCTCTTCAACAACAACTTTTGCTCTCATCTCCTCTTTGCAACGCTGGCATCCACAGAAGGTCAGCTGTATCTAGATTTATGCCTGTGATGTGCCCCGAGACAGCTGGTCTTTACTAAATTGAAACACGATAAATTTGATCTCCTTGCACACAAGAATGCCTTACAGTGTTTCTGGTTTTCAGGGCATTTTGAGTTTCCCACATAAAAGTTCAGTAGACCTCCAACTCTTACTCCATGTTGGCACCAAGAATGCTTAAATTGAACTTTTTAATGCTGCGTATATAATCCATATACACTGCTGTGAGTTGTTAAATGCTTCCTTTAGTCCTTCCAAGTTAACACTTCTAAAACAGCCAAGCATTTTTGATTACATTTGCATGTTTCCCCAGTCCAAGTCCCAGAATCTGACTTTCAGGCAAACAACACAACTATGAGGCAAAAAAAAAGCTGCTTAAGGCAATTTAATTTGTTTTCTAAATCTGTTAATAATCTGTCTGAAGCTTTCTGAGACTGCTTCAACAGTTGCACAAAAATGCCCCACGAACTAGAAAAGAGTACTGAGTATGTACTTAGGTTATAAGACATGAATTTGTGTCCTATAACCAGATAAAAGAAACCAGCTAGAGAAAGGATTTGAATTTTTAACATTTTAGCAAGTTCATAAATGATGGCAAATTATTTCCTTTTCTCTTTCTGCCCTCTGTTTTGTCCAAAAATCCTATTGTGAACTTAAAATCCCTCACAATTAAAGTTCTGTTGAACCCAGCATATTTCCAAAGGGATATTTTTTGGAAAATGCTGTGGTTTTCCCCCCAAAAAGTAATTTTGCAACAAAGTTCAGCAATTTTACTTGCAATAGATCTAAAAAAATTCTTGAGTCGCCAGACATAAAAAGCACAATAAAGAAATGAAATGCCAAGAGAAATGAAACTTTCCAGATTTTGCTCAAGCCTGCCAAGGAATCTCTCTAATACTTAATTAAATGTGCTGGACACTCACAGTGATGCCAAAGGAAACTGACTGGGATTCAGAAATAGTTTAGAAAAGGCTAGAAAAAAAGTAAGGACATTTTATTCCTTCTCTGCTTTGTCAGGTAATGTTCTGCCACTGTGCAGTCATAGGGGAGGGAAATGTTTATTAATTCTAAATTAGAAACTTACGAAAATAGCAAAAGAAAAGTCACTTTTTTTCTTTTTAGCCTGTGTTACAGCTAAAGCTCAGGCAGACCACGCTTTTCTTACTGGGAGGCTTTGTTTTGAATTGGACTACACTGGTATTTCATGCTGTATCTACTTGAAGTAACTTGTTATTGATAGAAACCTGAAACTGACACTTGCAGTTTGTTTTCTTTGCAGTATTTGCATTTGTGGTTTGTGGGCATTCAGATGAATGTTTAAGAAGCCATAACACTTCTTTATTTTTCTCTTTAATTAGACTTGTATGGAGGTATTAGAAGCTTTATGTGACGGTAGCCTTGGAGACTGTAAAGAAGCATCTGAAACTTACAGAGCAAATTGTCATAAGCTTTTCCCTTATGCTTTGGCTTTCATGCCCCCTGGATATGAAGAGGATATGAAGATCACAGTTAATGGAGATAGTTCTGCAGAACCTGAAGAACTGGCCAATGAAATATGAACAACTTTATTGGAAAAAAATTACATTGGACCATATCTGGTGTATAATATTTTTGTCACGCACCTGCTGAATTGTTCTGACTTACACAGAGAACAGAAGGGGAAAAAAAAAAGGTTGCCTTCAAATAGTTTTACTTTTTTTTTATCCTGCTGACAAAGTATATATATGAAATATCTAACATATTACTGGTTATAGGTTGTTCGGTTTCTTAAAAATTAAAAGCTGCTAAAATTGAAGAAAAAAACCCCTTCTCCTTACCTACCCATGTTTTTAAACTAATTTATATGAATGAAATGTGGCGGCACATAGCCCTCCGAGCAGGTGTGTGGCAGAAATATTACTTTAAATTCGTCTTGTGAGATTACTGTTATCTCAGACAGCAAAAATGCTGTTTTAGCACTGGATTCTTTCACTGAGCACAAAGAGTTGATGGGGCTTTAGCATCTGACTGATTTTGATACGGGGATGATTCTGTCCATAGGAAGTATGCAATGTGAATCAGAATATCGAGAAACCCGCAGCATACTCGTTATGTTGCAGATGCTGGGACATACGGATATCAAGCAGAATTAAGAAACATAGTGTGTTCAATAAGCTTGTTGTGTCTCTGAAATTCACTGTACACGATCAGTTCGGTGTTCTTGCACCACAGTTTTTAATGGAAGGAACCAGTTAAGACACTCTCTCTGTTTAAATTAAACTGGGGTGGGGGTGGGGTGGGCAGAATCAACATTGCTGTTTGTGAGATGAACCTGGCAGCTTAGGTTGGCCAAACTTTTTAAAACTGTAATGCAAGAACCAAATAAAATTATGCACTGTGATGTGGCACCAACTAATTAGAAAGATCGCATGCATTTTTCACATAGAGTGAAAACAAAATGGGAACATACTATGGCTTGAAGTTGCAAAGAGGAGAACTCCTGACTACCGTTTTGACTGATCAAGAGACTAATAGTTTAAAACCTCAGCAGGCCTTGTTCACGTTATGCAGAAAACAAATAAAAAGTGCTGCAGTTTAGATACCTCTGGAACTTTTCCACAGTGTCACAGGTTTGTAATACTTGAAGCCCTACATTTCTAAGAATATATTTCTTGCTCAGTTGTTTCAGGCAAGCCCAAGACTTTGTAACTTTTAAGGGGCCCAAGATTTTTTTTCAATAACAGACCAGCTTCTTATTCCTGCAGTTACAGATGTAATTTCCTTTGTCAAACATAAGGTACCAAATATAATGCAATAAAACGTTTTGAAAAACAATTGTGTGAATATTTAAACCAATCTCTGTTGTACTTTGACAATGAATGGGTTCACTAGAGTGCAGCTCAGGGTTGGCTCACTGTGCTGTCCAGTTATGCTAATAATGTCACTGCTGATGGGTGGTTGTTGAGCATTAAGTGCAAATGCATTATATGTAAATACTGAATGTCTGGGAAGTCCTAATAACATAGAATGCTTTACTACTTGGCTTTTAAGTTCCACCAGTGTTATGTTGAATTTTATTTTCCAAGTCAAGCTTCAGTCTGTAAGTCTACTGTGTTAATAATATAGATAAGTGCTCAAATATTGTTGTTTTTTTTATAGGCTCAACATATAAAACAGAGCAGAAAACAAACTACAGCTTATAAAGTGAGTGCCTTCTTTGCTGCAGGAGTTCAGTTACAGAGTATCTGTAGTGTGAATACACAGCCTTCTTCCACATGATTGGAATTCAGTGATTGACATGAACAGTTAAGAAATCCAGGAAGACTTAATTGGGGTTTGTAGTTTCCTAACTGTCAGAAGAACAGGTTTTTGTTTCTTGTATATTCAGCACCACTTTCTTTTCATGGTTAGGTTATCCTTGTGTATGTTTTGCAGTGTAGTTCATGTTGGAAATGTAAGTTGTGTTGCTATATTTGTGTATTTAATCTGCTGGGCTTTTAGGGACTAGAATACCTATAGAGCCTTTAATTGACTCTGGTATTTATTTCTAGATCTCAGTCTATTCTGCAGCCTGAGATACCTGGACTGCATGTCTTCTGCAACTACTGAAGATGGTTCAGTCTTGCCTATACAAGCTATGAGCTTTTGGCCTTGCCTCATGAGTATTGCTGCCGTTTCCTTGGCTTCTGATGCTTAGCTGGAGGCAGATGAGTGCTCACTCTTTTTAACAGATTGTGAATTTCATCAAGCAATTTTTTTTTCCCCAAAATTATGGGTTTTGGGTGCTGCCTATAAATGGGATTATTTCCTTTTTCACTGCCTGTTTTTGTGTTGAAATAGATGAACTAAAAGCAAGAAGTTACTTGTTATCTTTGATTATGCAAGTGGGAAAGGATATTTCTGTGGGCCTTCCAGAAGCTTCCGTCTACACTATTGTGATTTCCCCAAAGACATTTCATAATCTTGCTGAAAGGCATCCATAGTGCTTCAGAGATGACACTTTTGGATTAAAGAGATTCCTCATCCCTTCCAGAAGACTGCAGTCCCAGGAAATGAAACCAAGAGTTTACCTGAAGAAGGTTCTTTGATTGGCAAAGGAATTGCTATTCCTTCATCTTTGTATCTGTCCTGTTAGATGCAACACTAACTTTCGATGAAAAGCTTCCAAGAGCTGGAAATGAAGCTAACAATCTAGTGCAATGGGTCTTGTGAAGCAGTAGCAGAGTGCCACTCTACAGTGAAAACCTGCCTATGCACGCCGAGATCCAACTTGTAAATCATTGGTGTTTGGCTGCCAAAGCTGTGAGCAGGGATTGCAGTCATGATCGGAGTGACCTAGAGCACTGGCTCTTTAACAGCATGAGTTGTCTTGATTCTTCCTGATTTCCATGGAGAAAGGTGTTTTCACCATCAGTGGAGCTGCTGGTGATGACCCATGCCGTGGATATCTTCCCTGAGGCGGGGGAGAAGTTTAGGCAACAAATTTTCCCTAGATAGAGACTGTAGATGGTGCAGATGCACATTGCATGAAGCAATGCCAGAGTCAAAAGTGGACTTAAATTGTAAGTAACTGGAAATGATTGTTTGTCCCAAGGTGATAGATGAGGTAGTCACTTTTCCATTTGGAGTCCGGAGCATTCAGGCAAGCAGTATGTGTGAACAAACAGGCAAAACAGTCTCAAAATAATGTGTTCAGTAACTCCTTTTGTTTCTTTGTATCTTAAATGCCTTAAAAGCCTCTCTGTTTTTCTAGTTACATTTCCTTTCAGTGGAGGTCTTAACACTTCCATGTTCACAGGGGAGGAATCATGTCTGATGCAGCAGCCAGAACACAGATCTGTCACTCAGTTTTCTCTTAAGGAAGGGAGAAAACACTTTCCCAGGGAGCTCTCTAGGGCTGGATGAGGTATATATAATTTGCCTGTTATATCTTCCTTTCACGTTTGCTTTGAGTTGGAAATTGGTGTAGCTCCTTACTCTTCAGCCAGCTTGAATTGTCAGTGTCTTCATAGAAAGAAAATCCATCAATAAGAGTAGGGTGAGATCAGGCCTGAGAAACCAGAGGTGCAGATACAATTTCAGTATCATGTGAGCAAGTTCAAATAAGCAAACTTCAAATTTTTGTCTAATGTAATGCCTCTGAGAGCCCAAGCAACATTTGTGCCATCATTCCTGCAGTGCTAACATCTCATACACCACAGTTGTGCTTTGAATGCGTGCCACTAATGCTAACAAAACCACTTGATACAATAATCCAGCTCAGTATACCTGAAATAACATGATTTGATTTTTCTCTTTTCATGATGGCTTTAAATGTTTTTGTAAGTGTTCTGTGCTGGGTAGCTAGATAGCTTTGAAATCTTTTCCCTCTCCCCCTAAAAGGTCTGCTCTGAAAGTGCAGTTTGTACCTAAGTGGTAATGTAAAATAGCTCGGACGATGTGGAAGGAAGAGTGATGCTTCTCTGATAACATACTGCTTCTGTGGAGGAAAATGATGCTAATGTAGTATAATTAGTCATATCCATAAGGAACTGAGCAGTCTATATGCTCATTAATGAAAGTTAAAAGTTCTGGATGGAGAAACACAGTTGCTGAGCTTGAGAAAAGACTTGCTGTCAGGAGCATTCCAGCTGTGAACTGTTCTTGGAAGCAGTAAGGAGCAAAGGGCATATACTGTCACAAAACTCATGGTCATGTTGTCATGACCGTACTTTATGCTTCCTGGAAATTAAAGCTGCCATCTACAACACCAGTTTTAACGCCTCTTGGGCACAAACTCTTCTTAAGAAGAGGATACAGCCAGCAGTGAGAATGGCAAGGAGCAACTGGTAGAGCAGCTCAGCAATATGAGACTAAAGTGAGCTGTAAGGAGGTGGCATAATAGAAAATCCATTTTAGATTAAGTATAAATAGCCTTTTTATTACTAGAAAGATTACTGAAGCTGTAAATACTGTAAATGCAGTCTTCCCACTCCAAGGAAGCTGTAAATGTGTATTACTTCTAGAGTGGTACAAGCAAATAGTAGTATGTTCACAAAGATTCTAGCTTTGTGTTGGTCTTCAAGTAAATTGTGGCGGAAAACTCTTGAGGACAAAGACTGTCCAGTTTCCAAGGGACCATATCAAAGGGTTTGTAAGAACATTGCAAGAGAAATATTACTAGAAAATCCAAAGCATCTTAGAAGAGCTTTCCTAAGATGTTTGTTTTAATTGAAAACGTCACATCTGCTAACTGTTCATAACAAAAGACAGAAAGTACTTTGACAGAATATTTCTGCCTGGCACTGCCCATTCAATATCTACCTCTACTAGTCCTAGTCTAGTTCAGCTACTGCATACTTTTAGCCATTTAGCACCCAACATATGAAAAAGTGTCATTTAACCTGGTTGGTGAACAAATGTATGATGATGGATAATGTTTAAATTGTAATGCAATAAACCACAAACTTAGTGAAAGTCCTGTTGTTGGTTCAGTGCAGCAGCATATTTATTGCTTCATTGCTGATCCGTTAAGATCTTAATTATAAACTCCACCAAGTTACTTGCAATTGTACTGGGATTTGCTTTCCCTTCCAGCCTTCCTAACCAGTTAACAATGTTGTACTGTGTTTTTATGCTCTTCTCTGGTGGTAGCAAATATCAAAACTGGCAGGAAGTCAATCAAAGAATAAAAATGCTGAGTTCTGTTTGTAAATGAGTGCTAGTGTTTCCTTGTAGGGGTCAGCGTCTTCCATAGCTTTGTAATAAATGAACCCTTCACTAGTTTCTTTAGTTCTCCATCGCCTCCTTCCGTGCTGATGGGTTGCCTATCAGGGTGTGGGTCTGTCAAAACGGAGAAGGATCTGTAAGGAACAGTGGTGGCTCCCTTAGGGACTGGGCTGGAAATGAACCACCTTGGCAGGGAGCTGCCTTTCCTACCCTTAAAGCTAATTGTATGCATGCTTAAAAAGATCATTTGCTCTTTTATGCTGTAAAGAGACAGTGTGGGGATTTGGGAAATGCTCTTACTGAAGGATTGAATAGAAAGAGTTTGAGAGGCAAGCTGAATGAAGAAGCATTTCCTGTTTTCCTCAGATCTGGTTTTGGGCAGGGGGGAGAAATAATAAATCCCATTAGCCTTCTGTTCCCCACCCATATGCTCTCCTGATTCTAAATCTTTCCTGACTCAGCACTGACGGATGTCCTGTGGTTTTAATCAGTCAGCAGACAAAATAATACGGTTATGCTGACAAATTGGAGCAAAAGTAACTCTCTAGCAGCTGACCCAGCACTGTAATAACCTGTAATGTTTGTTGTGGATGTGACAGTTAAGATTACCTGGGAACAATAATGTGACTCCTGTGTGTAGTTCTGATTAACACTGCACAATGAGCAAGGGGTCCAGCAGCTTGCAGGTTCTGTGTTTCATTAGAAGTACCCAGGAAAGGGCAACGCAATTACATCTTCACCCCTTCATATGCGAAATAGGAGTTTGTTGCTTTGCACTGATTGTACCCTACTGAAAAACAGCATCCCTAAACAATAGCATCCCTTTCTTGTCAGTGCTCTCAGTTTTCTTTTGTGCAAGGGGAGAGGTGTTCACGCTGTGTAACTGCCATGAACCTCTAATGCTTTCGGCTCTTCCATTTCTGGAAGCAGCACCTCATGGTTGTCTATGGGATGACTTAGGGCACAGATTTATGGGGAACCAAGGTAGTCTGGAAGTTCATAAGTTATTTAATCTGCATAAATCTGTCAGGACTGACTTTTCATCAGCAGTGCCCCTCCATTCCGTCAGGTATATTGTCTTTGTGTTTCTGGAAACTGTTCTGAAGATTCCACACACAGCAGCAAAATGACACCACCTCTCTGCATCACTGCCCCTCAAGAAGCTGAAGGGATGGATGCTCATTGCCTGGCAAGTCCCCTTCCTGCAGCTAACAAACCTCAGCAGATGCTACCGGAGGTGAATAAGCTGTTCTAAAACCCAACTGGCTGACTAATCGTACAGTTGGCAAAGCAATGTCAGGGGTTTGCTGTTTATTTATTTTTTAGTAATAGGTGCAAAAGTAATGTTCTCTTTTGGATTGCATGACTTCTGCATTGCTTATTACACTGTCATGAAGCAGGAGTCCTGCTTGGTCTATGACTTAGCTGTGCCGTGTCTGAAGTGGTCAGAAGTACTTCCAAACCAGACTTGGCCCTTACTTTATTCTCATCTTGTCTTCATGCAGCTGACCCAATGGAAGTGTAAATGGTCTTTATTGAGGGGAAAGTAAAGGGTGAGCAGAGATAGGGCTGTGAGTGGTTCCTGAAGTAAGACTGGCGTTTCCGTGGCAAGTCTGGGGGTTGTGAGGGCTTTTTCAGGACATTGCAGCATCTGGCATTTTATCCTGAACTTCTCAAAACCAAAAGCCTTTGCTCTGTTGTTCTAAGGGCACCACAAAGATGTCCTGTCAGCCCGAGAGCAGAACAGCTGTTTCACTCAATATACTTTGTGTGATTTTATCGCAAACATATGAAACAACACCAGACACTCCTCATAATATATTCAGCTGCTTTCGTTAGTTACCTGCTAATTTTCTTTGCAGTTGTCTTTTCCATCTACAAGCATTTTATAAAGTTTTAGGGAAATGTTGGCGTCTGCCTGTTTACATCCTGCATTTCAGGCCTATTTTTTTTCCATAGAAATCGCCAAATTCCCTTAGTTCTGCATTTCACTCCATTTGCAATATCAATAAATGCCCTAATGAAATGTAACTGGGAAATATGTTTATGTGTTTGAGATGAGAAAACAGTTTTTGCTTTCTTGCAGGCTAAACTTGTTTGTGCTTTTGAATTCCTGTTTTGTCCTCTGATGAGCATCTTTCCACCACATATCCTTTACCTTTAATATCGCAGGACCATGATGGTGGAGGATAGTTACCCCTTCAATTAGATTTTTACATTGATTACAAAACCAGGGGGAGACTTCTTTATACTGCCATATGCAACAAACCCAGCTCTCAGTCTTTACCCAGGCTTCCAATCCTTCGGCCATTTTTTGTGGCCCTTCTCTTGACCCTCTCCAGCCTCTCCACATCTTTTCTGTAGAGAAGGAACCAAAACCACAGTATTTCAGGTGTGGCCTGACAAGTGCTGAGTGGGACAATTACATCTTCATCTCTGCTGGTGATGTCCTGTTTGCATAACCCAGCATCTTGTTTGCTGCTCACTGTTCATTCATATTGAGCTGCTTGTTCAGCTCTCTGGTTACCACTGTCTTCTTTCATAGTTTAATTCTGTGTTTTCCACTGCAATCCAAGCCAGGAGGGAGAGGAAGCCGGGAGTAGCACACAGACTGGAGAAGAGTTTAGGTGACAGGGGCCACAGGACAGCTGGTCTCTTTAACCTCCAGCCTCCTCTGCTGCTCAGGCTGCTGGAGATGTGCCTCGCAGGAGCAATGCCCTTGGCAGAGGTGAGCTGGAATCACTGCACAAGGAATTATGTGTATGGGTAAAGGAAAACCTCCAGCAGCAGAGAGCACAAAAGGAAGCACAGCACTGCTTTTCAGACAAAATCATGGATGAAAAGTTGGGAGTGTACCACAACTTCTGGCTTGGTTGCATTGGAAAGGACAACTGAGAGTGAAGCCATTCTGCCTTTTATAAATTATTGACAGGCACACAGACTGCATGCATACTATGTGAATAATGTATGGCAACCTAGATTTACCCATACATAAAAATCCCTGGAAGAGAAGGGAGTGGAGGAGAAGCCTTGTGCTGCAGCTAGGTCAAAGCTAAGAAACAAACTGATCTCAGTGCAGAGCGGAGAGTCCTAAGGCACAGGCTGCTGCTGAATGTTAAGAAAGAGCGAAAGAAAGACTGGAATAAGTATAAGCAGGAACTTTGAACACAGTTAAGAAGCTTCAAAATCTGCCAGCAGAAAGGGTGTCTTAGCAAACCACT
Organism: Psilopsiagon aurifrons; assembly: GCA_025447955.1. Classification (NCBI taxonomy): domain Eukaryota; kingdom Metazoa; phylum Chordata; class Aves; order Psittaciformes; family Psittacidae; genus Psilopsiagon; species Psilopsiagon aurifrons. The sequence continues at coordinate 22,963 of JAOEHY010037271.1, forward strand.
GAGAAAATTCAGCTTTAGCCTCATACCTGTGTTAACAATAACAGGTGCATGGCCTCCATCTGTTCTGGGGTGGTTTTGCTTTTTCTATGTACACTACAGCCCATCCTTCCTAGTGAGATCACAGTATTTTCAATAGCACGAACTTACTATAGTCTTTGCTTTCTAATCTCTTTTCAGATGTAGCCCTCCTAAAAAGCAGGTTTGCATGGCTGACAGCTTGCGAGATGATGTTCTTTGGGAGGACATCTCCTTGGAGCAGTATTTCAGTGCAGCAGTAAAGAACCAGGTTAGATATCACAGTCCCCCGGGTCTTTCAAGCCACTACTCAGAAATCAGTGACTGATGCTAGTTGTGGGGTTTTGGGAGCAGGAGGAAAGCAGAGGAAAGGTTTGCTATTTTTAAAGGTCATGCTGATTTTATGGGAATCCCCCAATCTTATTCTTGTTGAAAACAAAACTGAAGTTGCTGATGGAAGTGGGATTTTACCAAAAGATGGGGGCAGTTCCCAGTTTTGTTCACAGGTAAGACTTTTTTTATTCAATATTTTAATTAAAATGAATATGACCTTGATAACAAATGAGACCCTGGGAAAAGAAGGATGAAAGCTTATTCTGGCAGAAATAAGTAACAAACCCCACACTCTGATATCGTACTGTATGAAAAAGAACCTGTTGCCAGAAAATAAAATGCTCACTATATCTTCACATTGAAGTCTTGGGGATCAAGGTCTTCAATCTGGAACTTGCACATACAGGCAAATTGTTGGCAGAGCACAGTACAACTGGATTTATTTGCTGCTTAGGAATGATTTATCAGAGGCCATGATGCAGTCAGGTAAATATAGAAGCTTTGTGACATTTGATGACCCTTTCTGAAGCGCTGCTCTGGGACATGCACGAAGGCCTTGCTCACAGCATGTGCAACTGCAGGGAGAGAGAGAGCAGGGACACCCCTTTTGGATTAACACACACTCAGCAGATCAAAATGCTTCAGAACAGCTCTGTGGTCCGTTGGTGCTGTCTGCACCCCTGCTTCCAAGGTGCTCCCTGTGGGGCTTGACGATCCCCCTTGGGTCAGTCAACCCAGTGAGGCAAAGGGATGCCCAGCCCTGGAGTGGGGATGCATAGGCAGCATTGGTACAGGTTTGGGACATGCAGAGGGCCCATGTTTCAGTGGCAAGCCCTTGATGCAGAAGTTATTCAGTTACCACCACAGCTACCTGGATAGGAGGCCAAATGGCTTGTTATTTCAGTCACTGTCATGCAAGAACTGCACATCCAAGAACAGCTTCACATCTGTGTATGCACCCAAATGGCCAAGCAGTCTTTCAAGCATTGAAGATGTAACTGATGCGCTGCTACAGCAGTCACTCATTGGAGAGTCCAGTGGCCTGGCCTCATTGGAGGCCACAAAGATGATCAGGGGGCTGGAGCACCTCTGCTATGGCGACAGGCTGGGAGACTTGGGCTTCCCAGCCTGGAGAAGAAAAGGCTCCAGCGAGATGTTAGAACAGCTTCCAGTGCCTAAATGGGCTACAAGAAATCTGGAGAGGGACTTTTTACAAAGGCATGCACAGATAGGACAAGGGGGGGTGGCTTTAAACTGACAGAAGGGAGATTTAGATTAGACATTAGGAAGAAATTCTTCACTATGAGGGTGGTGAGGCACTGGCACAGGTTGCCCAGAGAAGCTGTGGCTGCCCCACCCCTGGCAGTGTTCAAGGCCAGGTTGGATGGGACTTGGAGCAACCTGGTCTAGTGGAAGGTGTGCCTTTCATAACAGAGGCATTAGAACCAGATGAGCTTTAAGGTCCCTTCCAACTGTCCTGGGTTCAGCAGTAGCAGTCATTTTTATCCTTCGCAGTAGCTGGTGCAGTGCTGTGGTTTTGACTTTCGACCTGGGAACAGTTGATAACACCGATGTTTTCAGTTGCTGCTCAGTAATGTTGACTCTGACCAAGGACTTTCTGAGTCTCATACTCTTGCCAGGGAGGAGGGGAAGCCGGGAGGAAGCAGAGACAGGACACCTGACCCAAACTGACCAAAGAGGTATTCCATACCACAGCACCTTATGCCTACTGTATAAACTGGGGGCAGTCACGCGGAAGAGTTAGATCACTCTCAGGTCAGGCTGGGTGTCAAACAGTGGGATACACACTTACCAAAGGCCACCTGGCTGGTCAACACCAGAGGATCTGCCAACAGAGCTGGCCCAGCCCAGTTAGAACTTTTACATAATGTATAACAGGACAAAGTTCCTGTGGTGCACATAAAGAATTTGCTGGGGAAGACAGTCTAGGTTATTCCTGCTTCAGGTAAAGGGAAACCCACTCTTGTGACTGCTTTTGCTCAGGGACCCAGATATACTTGGTGGGTAAAGCGGGAAGATGGGGAAGTTCGATGTATACCTCAAAGGGATTTGGTTTTAGGGGAGAACAGCCAATGAACACAATTGTATGCTGTTGCCTGCTATGTAGCACTGCTATGTAGCCCACCAACTGGATGTCTTCAGGTCACCAGTGACTGGCCCTGACTTCTCTCCCACCATCACCCCAACAAAGAATGAACTTTGATGAAACCAGACGAGTCCTGCAGTAAAGGAATGATCAGCATCAACAGGCAATGATCCAACACTGCACACAGCCTCTCCTGCTCTGAAAGACTGTTACAAGAGATGGAGCCCGACATCATGGACTGGATGGACTCAGCAGCTTTATGGGGATTGGTCCATGCACTAAGGAATGATATCTCTCTCTCTGTGGATGTAGATATGTATATATATGAGATAGAGTGATGGTATATTGAAGAGTGATGGTATATTGAAAATGTGGGATCTGAGCATGATGTGAATGGTATGGAATAAGGGTGGATACTGTCCTGGGTTCAGCAGTAGCAGTCATTTTTCTCCTTCTTAGTAGCTGGTGCAGTGCTGTGGTTTTG
>JAOEHY010037276.1:0-18498 GCA_025447955.1 Psilopsiagon aurifrons
TGAGGTCTCCATGCAGCCTTCTCCAGGCTGAACAGCCCCAACTTTCTCATCCTATCTTCATACAGGAGGTGCTCCAGTCCCCTGAGTCCAGATCTTGAATCAGGAGAGTTGTTTGACTGGAGACAGCTCTCGATGGAGCTGTTTGTTAACAGGCAGCAGGAGTTCATTTATTTTACATTGCAATGGTACTATTTCTGAACAAGAGAGAAAAATTAAAGTTTTTTTCTGTAGCATATGATTTAGATTTTGACTTTAAAAAAATAAATGTTTATCTTGAATGGAAGCCCAGAATGTACAGAATGTAAAATTTCATAGATATGCACAGGGATTTTTGTTTCACCTTTCGAGCTCCTCCTACTCCTGATGCTACGGCAGTAGCATTTAAAAGCACTTCAAAAGGCTCTGGATGTTTTCCCTTTCCTTGGAAAGAAAGATGTGAAAATAACAATACTGAAGAAATACTGGAGGCAGCTGCTTCCAGATAACTCTACTGAGAGAAACAAGATGCAGCCAGACACATCAGAGACATGAGGAAACTGTCCAGCCAGAGATTTTCCTGATGACAGTAGCTCCCTGTCCTGGGAGATGCAGCAAGGGGATGAACGGGAGCTCCCCAAACAGTCCTGATGGGAAGAGAAACATAATTATTTTCCAAAACACTTGGTCGCATAATCTATGAATCCATTTATCATAAATAGCCATTCAACAGCCCACTGTTATGACAAAGTCTTTTGGAATGAAGCCAGCTCCAGAATGATGACAAGCTAAAAATGGTGTCTATTCCCATGGCTATAGACAGAGAGCTGCTACTCAGCAACAAATGTACCACCAAGTGCCATAAAAATAACCTTTTTGGAATTATTCAGTGTTTGGGACTTGTCATTTCACAGTGGTAAAAATGGATCCATTTTAGCACAAAATATGCATAATATGTATTCACAGCTTTATAAATAACATTTATAAAATTATGTGTATAATTTTATCTTAAATTGATGCTGAGCAAACAGACAAAACAATCAACAAGAACTTTGCGCATAAGTTTTGTTCTGAGGAGAAATTTTGGCTGCTGGTAACACATTAGATAACTCTAAGACTTTTGCCTTAGAAATACAGATGTCAAAAGAGACATTCCTGCCCACTTTCCCCCTTCCCTTTCTTTCTTTAAGACAGCTTTAGGGAAAAAAGTTGAAATTATTGCTATTACAGGAAATGTGATGCCCATAAGCAAAAGAAGCAGCCAAGGCCAAAGTTGACACCTCACACAAATTAATTCCACAGCTTTAGCTATTCTGTACAAGAGAGGTTTCCAAATGGAGGGCTTTATATCACTTGGGGGCCCCACTTTTGCAAGTGGAGTCACAAATGTGATGGAAATTCACTTGCTGAAATGGTGCTCTGAGCCAGACCTGGGGTCAGTAGTAGGGATGTAACTTGAATTGGCTCTTAAAGGAGCATTTGGGAACTGTGCTCTTTGGCCTCCTCTTGTTATTCCGCTTCCTTTAATCTCATTTGCCCTTGCAGCACTGATGCAGGGACAAAGCACTTTTACTTCTGGGAGGGAGCATATACAAATGCAAAGGTTTTTCTGCTGCCTGGCCCCAGGCTTTCCTGTTTACCTCCTCCCATGCAGAGCCTGACTGCAGGCTGAAGATCCTTCTAAATGTACTGTCATATCACATAGTGCCCAACACCCTAGGGAAGGGTAGGAGCTAGGGGTAGTGAAGCTGGTCTAATGGAAGGTGTCCTTGCCCATGGCAGAGGGTTGGAATTGGATGAGCTTTGAGGTCCCTTCCAATCCAAACCAGTCTGTGGTTCTATGATTCTATGATAATGCAGTAGAACTCAATGTGAGGCCTTTTAGGAGAGGACAGTAATTTTGTTTGAGAACAGAACTGGTTTCATTCACTCACACTCAATGTTTGTACTCATAAGCAGCTGGATGCCAGCATCCAAGAGGTAGTTTGCCCTGTGTCAGATTGCCACAGCCATCACTGACAGTCTCAGTTGGGAACTGCTCTCCAGAGGAGTGACCTGCAGCCCCTCAGGAAGCACAGAATGGAGAACTGAATGGGTGTGCTGGTGGATGCCAGCGCCACACAACATCATGCCTTAGAGCTGTGTTTGTGTTTGTAGAGTCTCAAGATAATAATGCCTGAGCAGACACAGTTGTGCTGTCCTGACCAGAAGCGACATGCCAGTTTGAATGCAGGATTTAGTGAGTGAGAGAGGAGGATAAAATAGGCTTTCTAGAACAGTGCAACAGCACAAGACAACAACTTTACTGAGATTCTGAGATGATTCAAATTGTAATGCTTTTCCTTAGAAATCAGTGTTAAAGAAAATCCTTTTCATGAACTATGACATTTTTCTTTGAGAAGTTTTAGAATGGTACATTAAAAAAAAAATCACATGATTTCAGAAAAGCCAATAAATATTTTCTAGGGAAAAGTACATCCCTCTTACCATTTTACTGAAATTATTAAATGATTCCTGTTCCAATAGCACTAGGGTTCACATTTCTACTTCTTGAGGGGTCAGGAAGGTCTTGGTCAGAGAAATGAAGGGATAGAAAAAACTGTCAGAAATGTGCTTTGATGTTTTCCCACCTCTTGCTTTAGCAAGAAATATTTCCTGTTAATGTGATAAAAAGGAGTGAGGCTAGCAGGAGATTTATGCCCTCCTGGAGACATCGTGTGCTAGCTCTTCTCCAAGTTCTCTCATGCTATTTCCATGGCAACTCTATATAATGATAACTCCCACTGATTTTCTTCTTTTATCAGTTATTTTGGACCCAGACAGTGATGGAGCTGAGGCATACATTTCTTTCACACCATTTGATGCCCATCAACAACTAAAGTAAATAATGTCGTCATTCTTCAGACCTTCAGGAAGTGCAATTATTTCACAGCACTTTCAGGAATTCACCTGCAGAGCTGAACAGAGCTGAGACAGGAAAATCAGTGCTACGGATTCTCAGAGGAAGCTGCAAAAGATGAATGCTCACTGTTGGCACAAGGTGACAGGATTAGATCCCATTCCTACTCTTCTCTTTCGCTTGGCCAGGGTACCCTCTGGAGGCTAAGTAGAAGGCCACAGTGTAATGGGAGGATGGATGGTTTGGGTGTAGGGAGTTGCATCTCAGCTGTCCTACTCACAGAGACAGAAGGCCATTCTGCCTGACTGGGAGATTCTCTCTTCCCCACTGCTGTCTGCTCATGATTGCAGTTCTGGTCCAGCTCACAAGACAAGGATCACAAAGTTCTCTCTGCAGCCAGAGAAATCCTTGACAAAATTCCCCTAACCCATGACTTCCTCCCTCTTACGAAATCTCTGCAGCAAGCTTCTCTGGGCTGTTTTTACGTAGCAGAAGAAGCAGGGATGCCCCTTGTTCTGGGAAACTTGTGCCAACTTCATCTAGCTAACAGGACAAAGACAGAGCAAATTGTCAGGACCAGGGTGGAGAGTTCACAGAAAGCCTGTAGTCCAGCCGCCAGCGTGGGCTGCACACATCTTCTGCCCTTGGGCTGCAAGTCAGTCAGTGCCTGGAAAGACAGGACAGTCTGAATGTGAAGGTCTATCCCAAGCATCCCCTTAATTCATGCCCTGAGAGCACCCACTTGTTTTTGCTTTCCTCAGTTCTTCCTACAGAGATTTCCATTTAAGCAAGTGATCAATGCCAGCTGAAAGGGCATCCTCCTTTAGGAAGGGACTTTAAACTCCACTGACTTACACTTGATACTAGTGGACCTTCTGAGTAAGGCTGCTGCTCAGAAGAGCTGTCCTACTCTGTTTAGTCCTCTCTGACCTGTAAACCAGCTGTTGGTGAGAGGTTTAGGCTATTTTAACTGGTGGGGAGGTTAATTATGCAAGAAATTATTCAGTTCTTTAAATGCAGAGAATTTGCAAGGCTGGGAGTATGTCAAGGATCAATGCTCCTCTGCTGTGAGAGTGGTCGCAGCAAGTTTGTGGAGCTCTGGGGAAGATGGCACTGCTCCCACAGGGACCATGTCCAATGGCTGAAATCACTTGCGATTTGTGTTGCCCACTACCTTGGAGGAGTGAGCCAAGAGGGGAGAGACAATCTCTCTGCCCAACTCCCTGCCAATCTGCCTGGCCCCTCTTCCTTCCACCCTTGCAAAGAGATAAGAACAGTTTCAGTTCTGAGACCTTGTGCTGCTCATCTTCACGTCATCAACACCCTATGACAAGAGTTAAACCTAAGGAGAATGGAAAAGGAGCCGTAAACTCTGTACTGTGACTAGCCCTTTCTTCCAGGTTAGGCAGTATACTTGCCAGTTTGGACTGATGTCCATCAGTGCCAGGTAATGATGAGCCTGGGTGTGAAGGTGAGCAACCACCCAGGCATGGTGGGAATATGTTCTCAACCTTGTGCCCTGAATGTAGGGAATACGATAACCTCATGAAAGATCTCCTGTAGGCCTCCTAGCAATTTAATAGACACATCAAAATCAAACCAGAGAATTACTAAACACCTGATCTGAGGCTACCAATACAAATTCAGGTCCAGCATCTTGTCCACATGAACCATGATGATCCCAGGAGGCATTCCTGCTCATGGCAGGGGTATTGGAACTAAATGACCTTAAGGTCCTTTCCAACCCTAACTATTCTATGATTCTAAGATTCTATAAACTGGGGTTCAGGGAGTGGGGTTAAACACAACAGCAAATCTCTGCTAAGAGGGAAGACACAAAGACACATTTCTAAATGCTTTGTATAAAATGTTTCCAAAGTTCATGGTTTTTTATTTCCTAGGATGTTGCTAAGACACATAGACCCATAAAAATTATTCTTTCCAGCCGTAGACATCCAGATGCCTCTGAAATGAGAACTAAAGCCAAAGAAACTTTTACATTAATTTTACCAGCAAAAATTTAACTTTTTTTTTGTCCCAGATTCTCACTTCAAATGTATCAGCATGCTCCTATTAATTTCAATGTGAGCATTGTATGCACAGTTGGAGGCAGAGCATACCCCAAAAGCTGATTACATTTGAAGAGTGTGCTGTGAAAGAGAAATCAGGCGAGACAGTATCAAGAGTTTCTTCTCTTTGGGATCTTGTAAAGGAGAATACAGCTTCTTTCAGCATTTCCTCATTCATTCAATATAGACAAAGTTGATTCCACTTTTAGATTACCACCAGACAATAAAGACAAATGATATTAGGAAAAAAATAAAAAAGCAGCAAGATGCATAATGAAACCTGAATAGACAGGACCTTTCCCTCCTTCTACCCCACTTGTCTCCAGGATTTGGAATGAATCACTCATGGCTAGAGCCAGGGCTGGATGCCATGGTTAACTGGGCTCCAGGACTCCTCCCATAAGGTGGAAATTGTGATAGCTACTCAGACATGAAGCACTGATTGGGATGAACTCACTCAAACACTTTGGCTAAGTTAGAAATGATTCTCTTCATGCATTCCAGACAACTAGGCAGAAATGGGACTGTGTGTCCAAAAGTGGATACAGATCTTGTAGTGCCCTTGCCTGGTTCCTGAAGATCCTGATGTCACAGTAGAACAGAGGAGATTCCAGATTTTGGGTCCTCAAGTGCGGCAGGTCTTAATTCCTCTTTCAGAGAACACCCAAGCACAGTGAGAGGCAGAGACTGCCTTCTCCTAGGGCAGGAATAGGGCAGGCATGAGGGTGACACTTCACACAGCTGTGGAGGCAGCTCCCAGGTGATTAAAAGCAGCATTACAACTGCTCCACAGTCTTTCCAGCAGCCTATACTGTGGAGAACTGATCTTACTTTGGTTCATCAGACTCCCATCTCACAACCCAATAGCTTGCCACATTGCCAGAAACCCATGGATAGGTCTGTCATGCTGGAAAAGCCTCATGCTTTCAACTTGTCCATAGATCACCCAGTAGAGCTTGGTAGATAAACCCATATGTTTTCTATCCTTTCTCCTCTCAATCACACACATCAGTGTCTACATCTGCTTGTGAGCTGACTTGAACTTGCATATAATCCTGGCCCCGCTGAGGTCTCATCTCACAGAAATCATTTTCCTTTTAAAACCCAACAGTCTGGATGTACTAAGGGAAAACACAACACAGCCTTGATATACAGTCGTGATGATAGAGTCAAGTAAGGAGGAGAAGGGACACAGCCATGTCATGTTATCTTCCTTCAGCTCCTTGCAATGTTAGCTACCTGCTGCTTGTCTATGTAATGAAACTGCCCGGCCCACATCACAGCCAGACATCAGCGGCTCTGCCACTGGGGCTCTCCTGTCCTGCTGACTGCAACAGTCACACTCACGCAGCCCCAGGAGCTTGGTGGCTTCTATGTGGGAGGCTGGACAGGAGGGGGAATTGGAACTGGTGAGCAGTGTCAGGCTGACAGAACCATGCCAGCTTGTCCATTTGCTGTCCTATCCCAGTGACTGTCCATCCCCTTCAGAATCGCGAAGCATCAGCAGCCTGTGGCCCAGGCTCTGAGGTCTGACTGACCCTCCTTGCCCATGCACAGAGCTGGGTAGGAGGCTCTCCAGGCAGCCATTTCTCTCCAGCCGAAGTGCAGTCAGTCAGGAAGACATTGATTGAAATCAAACCAAACTGTGACTAAAATAAAATGAGCTCAGAGACAACCTCTTTGTATTGCTGTAGAAAACAAGCTGAACTTCACAGTGGAAGAGCTTCCTTTTTAGGCTGGAAAGCTTTATGTTGCATTTTTTTGTTTTCTTTTTATTTGAACATACTGGGTCAAATCATTTCATGGGAGCAAAATAGCAAATTTTGCTGAAGTTCAACGAAAAGCCACAAAATAACTTTTATTTTAATGGTTTTAATATCAAAACCTTAATGAGATGCTGGGGTTTCTGTTTTACTTTCAATTATTATTACAACAAGGAGTCCCAGGCTCCGGGACGAGGGAGACCTCTGGAGCCCGCGACTGAAGCAGCTCCCCCCAAATCGGCCTCCCTCCATCGGGCCCTGAGGAGAGGCGCTGTGCTCTGCGGAGCAAGTGCGCTACCTGGCGTCCACTGTCGGAACTGCAGGAGGAGCAGCCCGGAGGATTTCAGTCCTGAGGCGTCGGCTCTTTTCTCTCGCACCGACTTTCTTGGAATTGCCTCCGCTTCCCTTAAGGAACCAGAAACCTAAATCCAGCCTCCTCCCTGGTTTTGATGAGGTTGCTTTCACTCCATCCAGAATTAGCCCAGTGGGATGTAGCCCAGTGCTCTGGAGACTGGGAGTACCAGGCAGATGCTGAAAGCATCCCAGGCCCTAGGTGCCTCATTGCTCCCTTGGTACCAGCCTCAGGTGGCTGAGGATCATGGTCAGCTCCTTCCAAGAAAACAAGCAGTGAGAGAGAGAATGGTTGGACATTGCTAAAACCAGCCTGCAGGAACAGCCTCTACTCAGATTATAGAGTGGCACTGGCATGACAAAGAGACATTGAGCAACACCAAGATGCCTAATTTCTGAGATTCAAACATGTGTTTGTTCAGTCTGGTAAAACAAGTGAAGAGCTGATTTGCAGGGAAATGTGCTTTCTCACAGCACTTAACAAAGAGCACCAAATTTTACCAGGAAAAGACAAGGATGGTGCTGCTTATTGTAGGTACCTAAGGAAAGGTATCTACCCAGGTCCCTTTCTCCTTTTGACCATAGGTCTCATCCAAAATTTTCAGCACTTCACACTCCTGCTCCAGCATTTGAGCCTCACTTCTGACCATTTTTAGACATGTTGGAGGCACAGCATTCCATTTCACCTCTTGAGCAATTCATTAGAGAACAAGATACCCATTTTGCAATGCACAGCCTTTCTGCTCAAATACACCTGTTGCTGGTTGGATGGAGAAACAATCAAGCCAGGCAGAGCCCTGGCTAACTGCAGAAAGAGATCCAGATGAGATCAGCCTGATCAGCTGGGAGGGGAGCTCCTGCTCCACACCTGGCACTTCAGAAAGCCTCTTGCAGAAAATTACACTCTTATTTAGCACCGTGCTTCACTCATCACCATAGCAAAGGCCAAGCAAATACCAGTTTCCCTAGAAACGGTGGGTGTTAGGGCACATTGACTTAAGAGGAGGGAGGGGTTCCCACATGGGACAGGCCTGGGCGCAGAATGGTATGTGCTGCAGGTAAGGAGAGAGGATAGAACAAGTGCCAGGAACACAGGGACCAGGGTGGTTGGAATGGGACAGGGAGCGCCCAGGAGAGACTCCCACAGCTGTTGTCTGGCATTGCTCAGTGCAACAACAAAGACTACCTTGGGACAGGAGGGCCCAAGTCCCAGTGGTTGGGTGGCTTAGTAAGGGCACAGACTCATTGAGCGCAGCTGCTCACCAGCAGCTCACCAGCCACAGCCTGGGTGAGATGATGCAGAGCAGCTGGTACTCAAGGGCCGGGCTTGCCACTGCTGAGGCACACCTCATTTTGCATATAGAGTTCCCCAGAAAGCAGGCAAATGCCAGCAGGGGCCTCTGAACTTCCTTCTTAGTACTCCTACATGTGGTCAGCTTTTAGATCTCATTTGTCTTTAAGACACTCCAAAGCCAGTCCCTCCCTGTGGAGTGTGTGTGTTGGGGAGAAGTGTAAGCTAAGTAACCTACCTGGCCAACTGGATATGTGTGTGTGGGGATGATGCTCTGATGCTGTCACTTGCTCCTCTGGGTATTAGTCACCTCTAAGTACTGCTCAGGGGCTGCAGTGCAGTTACTTGAGGTGGCTGAAGGAGACTCTGCTCCCTTCCCTGTACCAGGGCTAGGAAAGTGGGGGGCGTTTCTCCTCCTCAGGTATCTCTATTTCTGGTCCAGTGTGATGAGATACACTGAAACCTTCAGTGCGGGTTTTCCTGGGAGGTGGCGGCTGTCACTGGGGCTGGACACACTATCTGTACCTTTTCTGTAGAAGAATCATGAACACTTGGGCCAACAGTTGCCATGTCTGAGATTTAGCCTTGTGATTCTGTTCCTTGGGGAGCAGATCTAATTAAAGTGATACTGTGGTGCTGAAGCCTGCAGAAAGAGGGTGTGCAAGGCTGTGCCAGCCTCCCCACCAGTCCCAGTTACTCAGGCAAAGCCTGAGTCACCACTTGACACTGCTCTTTGTTGGATATTGAAATAGAGAGGTGACAGATGCAGCAAAGGGGATATCTGAGTGAGAGATACAGGGGTGTATGCCAGTGTCCCATCACTCACATGGAGCAGGCCGGAGGGAATGCAGCTTTTCCAGCACCTGCTTCAGAAAAGGCTGGGGGGTGCAAAGGATGCCCCATGCTTAAAAGGGGTTCATAAAGTGTCATGGGTTCTGACCCCATGCAGCTACCTTCTGCCACCCCAGGACACCAGTGCTTGCTTTCTTGGTCCATGGTCAGCCTGGCAGGGACCATGACCAAAAGGCATGGGAATTGGGCATGCTCCCCAACACCTCTGCTTTGAGAGCCTGAAGGATGACACAACCCAGCAGCAGTCCCACCACCTGACAGTGTGCTTCCCACTGCTGACAGCTAGTCCCTGGCATCTGCTGCCCCAGCTGAAGGAGGTGGACTCATTTACCAGGGAGCACCTGGGAGGTGAACCCAGCAAAGTCCTTCTGTGGCCCAGGCTGTGGTAGCACTGGACTGTGTCTGTGCCCAAAGGGTTTGCTGCATTCTGTGTGCTCACCCTTGGCCAGGCAAGTGAAGCCCTGCAGCCCTGGCAAGCCCATGGGATGGTGACCCTGAAAGCCCCAGGTATGAGTGGTGCCTCTTCTCTTCTTTGCCCTTTTCCCATGACATCCCTGACCTGAAGTTCAGCTGTGTTTATCCCACCTCTTGATAATCCTGGCTGCTTTCATAACTCAGCTGTGCTCTGTGCCAACCCTTTTCCAGTGTGTACGTTTCTGGTGCTCTGGTCTCCTCAAACAAAGAGAGGAAGAACTAGCAACCTGAGGGCCCTGAAGGCAGCAGACCTGTAGCCCCCACCACCAAGGGAGCGCTTTGAAGGAGAGAGGGTAGGGACAGGCCCTTACTGGGTTTACTGGCCTTCCAGGCAGCAGATTTTAATAAAAAACAGAGTAAGGATGAGGCAATCTTCCTGCCTCCTCCACTCACTTGCTCTTTTTGGGTCCAGCCTGTCTGGCCCCACCAATTTAGGGTTTACCTGGGACATGTTTGCGTGTGGCTGAGTGGCTGACTGATCTGGTTTAAACTCAGTCTTAAGAAAAGATGAAACTCCTGCTTTCTCAAAAGACTCTCCTGAGGTGTGAGAAACCTGCAGAGCAGCATCACTCCTTTCCTGCCAGCACCAACATCCACAGAAATTTTAAATCAGCGCTCGCCCAAAGCTGCCTTGATATTGAACAAGTGCAAAATAACTCTGGGCAGATTGGTATTTGTATCATTACAGAGGTTTAAAAGGAATACTCTAAAAAGCACTGTAAATCCGTGGAAGGAGATTTTTGCTCTCTGCTGAACAGCATGCACAGTAACAACCAAATAATCCAGAAAATCGCTATGCCCTGGATTGATGGGAGTGCATATGGTGTCCCTCATCCCTCTTACTTTTGCTGTCTCTAGGGCCAAGAGGGTGCATTTGAGAGGTACTTTCTTGTCTGTGGCCATCAGTGAAGGAGTTGGTAAGTGTCTGGGGTGTGGAAAACGCACACAGTAAAAGCATACTACACTCTCACTTCTCCTGTGCTCCCTTTGCTCCACTGGACTCCACAAAAGAAGGGAAGCTGGCTCTGTTCTAACACATTTTCAGCCCCTGCTGGGACATACTCTAGCTATATTTAAGCCATCAGTGGCACTACAACAGCTTGAAAACCTTTTTTCTTGAAAGTCTGGTATGGGCTCAAGCACATCCTTCCAACCTTCAGTTTGTAAGCCAACAACTTGCACATGGCTTCACATACCACCTTGCCAATCTGTTTCCCAATGTTACATTAGTATCCTTGAGTTTTGTCTCCCATCCTCTGTGTTATATGTGAGGAACTCTGTAGGTGTGGAGGGGAAAGGAGGAGAGGTTAAGCATCATTTCCACCTCTAATTTACTAAAGACAAGATGTCATGTGATGCATTTCAAACCAATGCCTAGGAGGGCTCTTTATATTGCCAAGAGATTCAGAATACCCAAATTTCTCTATGTTGCCCTTCATTGCGGGGTAGGTAGAGCGGGTAAGGCCCAGCCTGGCCTATTCTAAACAGCACTATGCCTGATGAAGGGGGTTTGCTTGCCAGGAGCATATGGATATGTGGTAGCACATCATACCATGTAAAAAACCATGGGAGAGGAAGCCTCTAAAATGGGAGATTACAGCCTCATACCACCAGGAGTTTTTTGAAAATGTATTACTATTAACATCATTGTAATCATTATTATTTTGCTTTGATATTGTTTCTACTTTCAAATAAAAGTACTTCATGTCTTCAGAACATTGGAAAGACAGATTTTTGCCAGCTGAATTAAATATCTACAAACTCCTTTCCTATTCTTAATTATGCAAGAACCCAGCATGATACAAGTAAATACATACTGGAATATAGATGCAGCGAACACAGATACATACAGGATGAAAAGGATGAATCTTTTCTCCTACATTTGCTGTTTGGCTTCATATTTCTTAAACACTTCTAACATTGAATCAGCTGGCTTCATTCAAGAAAAGTAGCATGGAGAAGCTATAACCATCTTCTGCACCCTCAAACAGCTGATCTCTTGCCCAGAGTGACACAGCTTTGAGGGAGCCAGCATCTCGGCCATTCTCCCCTGAGCTGCAATCTCCCAGGTGACCCACTCCAACCCACAGAGAGCTGTTGCTGTCATTCCACCAGCCATTAGAGGAACCACATTCCTGAGAAGAGCACCAGTCTCTCATAGTCAGGCTCTCTGGCTTTTTATTAATTAAATATTCCACGTACAAAGTACTAAATAAATATACAGCTGTGTCAGACACCGGTGTATCAAACACACCCACTTGGAGAGCTCTATGTATTTCTATATGAAATATCATGGAAAGCTATTTACCAAATGCAAAGCAGGCTACAGAATGATTCAACTCTGCAGACTCATTGCTCATCACCAGGGTGCAGTCCACACAGCACACGCACTCAACACACACACACACACACACAGACATACTCATGTTCACTCACTCCTGGAAGAAGGGCATCCACCTTCCTTAACCTGGCTGCTTGGGAAATGTTTGCGTTAACGCCACAGACACTCTGGAGCAGGCAGAGCTCCAAGGTGCATAGGATTAAATGCCACCATGGTACTGGAAGCAGCTGCACGGAAGAGGTTTTGTCGGCAGCAATCCACAGTCAGGGATTGTAGGGGTGGGGAGGGAGGATTTGCAGGTTGGGCAGGCACCTTGGGGTGCTTGGTCAGGAGCCCAAGCTAGGAGGGGGGCTGATGCTACAGTGCAAATCAGAAAACATGTCAAAGTAAATAGGGGTATATATTTTCATGTCTTTAGATTTTCTCTCCCCTCTCCACCCTAGGTGGTCCCCAGGTGATGAGGAAGGGTCTGGAAGTGAACATGAAGAGGAAAAAAAGAATACTCTTCCCAGCCCTCCCTGTCTCTTCCCTGCTGTCTGAAGGAAGGCCAGGCAAGGATGGGAGTAGGCACATGAGAAATGGTGTACTGATAATGGTGTTCTTGGTAGTACTGGAGATGTGTTCATGGGTGGGCAGGAATGGGGCTGATGCTTCTGCTCCTTCCTCTTCTCCCAGCACACACAAGGCGCAGGCATACCCACAAGCTATCAAAGCAAGTCCTGGCTGGGGTAGAGATGGTCACAGACTCAGCTTCCTGCTGCTCTAGCCCTACAGCATTCCTGCTGAAAATAGTTCAGGACAGGCTCTTCCCAGCACGGTCCTCTGTCAGAAGAAATGATCTCTGTACCACAGAGAAAAAGAGTGAGCAGCACCAGGATGTGTCTGAAAGCTGTGTGTGAGGAATGAGAGGGGCTTACAAGGTGTGTGGGAAAAAGAGGACCCCTCTTCTCTTTTGCCAGTGTGTGTTGACTCTGTCTCTTCTGCAGGATGACTCAGCTGTCACCATGTGGCCCATTCCCCATGCCTCTGCTGATGGGCACTTAGCCTTTTTGCTCACTGTGGAGCTGCTACATGGGGCCTTTCCCACCGGTGTAGTCATGATATGGGCTTGTCCGGGCCTTGACCCGAGGAATGGAGAAATCATTTTGGGGATCGATGGTCTGAAAAGGAAGCACAAAAGTCTTTACTTTTCAAAATTGGAGAGAATTAATAGAATAAAGCTTAAAAAAAATTGAAAAAAAACCCCAAGAAAAACAAACAAACAAACAAACAAAAAAACCAAACCACACACACACAAAAACCCAACAAAAAACAAAAAACCCCAAACCAACCAAAACAAAAAAACCCCAAAAATCTAGGAGAGGAAGAAACAGAGCTAAAGGTTTTCTGAGCATGTGATAACTGGGGCTGTGAAACAGAATCATGGCAGAACAAATCAGTAGCGGAGACGTGTCAGCAGAGGACATGTGGGGACATGATGCAAACTGTGCTGTGCTCTGAAGGAGGACTGTTGAATGGACATGGGGGCACACAGGCTGCCCACTCTCGATCTGCACTGCAACTTCCAGTGATTGCTGGGGAGCATTCAGGACATTCAGGGCATGGGCTGGGGAAAGGAGCATGTCCTAATGAGGAAAGGGCACAGTCTACTGCAGGAACAGTGCTCAAAGAAAGGACTTCTTATGCGATGTCAAATCCAGAAGCATTGAAAACAACAACCTCAGACTTTGCCTTAGGCCCCTCTTGCCTTCCCATGTCCCTGGATATATCAGAGCTCCCTCCCCCCAGCCACAACTACCTCCATGAACACACGTTATGGTATTGCCTGGCTCCATGTAAAGCTCCTGTCTGCCTCCATAAAACCTGCTCTAGGTCCAACTGTCTTCGCTCCTTCTCTTTCAGGATGTAAACAGTAGCCTACATGTTGTGAAACAGCTAATGTGGGGTGTGAACTTACCTTCATCTGAAACTGAGAAGAGTATGGGGAGCAGCTGTTGTCTCCTGAATCACAAGGCAAAAGTGGAGAAAGTGAGTTAGTGTTATATGGTAGCCTGAAAATACCACATCAAGGGAGACTCACAGGGCCTGTGTCTATATTAACAGCTGGTTTTAGACTGATTGAACTATGCAATATGCAGGCAGGAATGGGTTAAAATCCACAGGTGGGTGACTTACTAAATATTTCCTTATGAAAGCAGGAATGAATGGTATTGTAAACAACAGGACAGAGGTGGCCTTGGATTTTAGACACCTACTGTTGCCCCACAATTGCTGTCATCATCACCAGTCAAATCCCTCCCATGTGTGTGTGCAAGCCCCCTCTGTAGTATTTCCTGGGAGAGCACAGCCTTTTTCAGCTGCTCTTTTACAAACCTAGAGGTCTGACTCCAGGGATAAATGTGATCTCAATAGTAGATCCGCAGGGAGTGCAGTCACATCTCCTACACATAGATATGGGAAGCCTCAATTGGTAAAACATGTTGTCTTGTCCAAGCAGGCATGAGAAATGCCTACAGAGAAATTTCTGGCTTTCATACAGAAAAGTAAGACCTTCTTGCCTCCTTTTTGGATGAAGGGTTCATTTCTAAATGGATAATGGGAACCATACCAGAATTGGTAATAAATAATCTCCAAGAAATAACCTGGAAAGGTCTGAAGAGCTGGAGCATTGCTAAAAGACAAACAAAACTTCAATTTTTACACAAACTTTCCAGATGCAACACAATCATAAGGACTTATGTCTCAGCCCTGATACGCAGTAAGTCTCCTACTCAGTCACTCCTAGACATCTTTGGCTTTTGTATTGGTCCTTACTCTTTTACCTCTTGTCTGGAGATTAATTTTCACTTGCATTTCTGAAGTTTCACCAGTCTGAAACTTTTTCCTACCTCTAAATTATCCATCACCTTCAAAACCTTTCTTATAGCCCTCCTACACCTTTCAGCTCATTACTGGTGCATGTGTGCCTAGGACTGGGAAACGGTGGAGTCATTCACTTTACCATACCTTGCACAAGTTCATCTTGGGTGTAGGCACGGTTGTCCACTCCAGTTGTCTGCTTTATGAACTTGGGTTGGCAGAAGTCGTTTTCTGGAGGGTAGTCCTCCAGCTTCAGGGGGGCAGTTAGGAAACAAATTTCAGGCACAATATACATTATCAGGAAGACCCATCCATTGGACACCAGAGCAATGGCCACAACAGGATCATCCCAGTTTTCTTTGTTTAAGGCTGTGTTGCCTTTTGTGAGCATAGTGATCCACACTACCCAAATGGCAATGGAGAACAGGACAGTGACAAAGATGTGTGCCCCATGCCTCTTCCAGTTTTTGTATGACCCACAGAATGTGAACATGGAAACCAAGAAGGTCAGAGCCATTAAGAAGAGCACGTAGATCAAAAGCATGACAAAGTCTTTCTTAGTCTTCTCTGCAGACAGATTCAGGAAGTACTCTCTCTGGTTTACTAGCATGGTGACTAAATACTCAATATTGATCACAATTTGTACCAGGGCAAAGGAAACAATGAGAAGCAGCAACACCAGCCAGGAGAACGGCTTTCTTCCTCTCACGAGTTTGTTGAGGTTGCACGCATGGGCAAGGAGGCATGAGAAGCAAAGAGCAAAGATGACTCCAAATAGGAAGAAGCGAGTAGGGCGAGTCCTATCATTGAGTTTAATGATGAAGGCAAAAGTGAGACCAAAAACGCCGAGTGTGCCTAAGAGAAAGAAGAAATAGACAGAGAGCATGTGCCGCTTGCTGTTGTCTTGGACTTTGCAGATGAGAAAGAAGAGTGAGCAGATGAGGAAAATGGTGACGAGGATGCCAGCCGCAGCCAGTGACTCCAGAACAATCCCCCAGGCCTCCTCCATGTCACAAAGCAGGTAATAGCTTTCATTGATACTGCCGCAGCCTCGAGGAGGTGACGCCATCCTCTCACCTTCTTGGACAAACTCCTAGAGAAATGTTTCCCCAGTGCTGTAGAAGCAGAAAAGATATAGGCTGTCATATCCTAGAATCTAGAAAGGGTTAGGTGGGAAGGGACCTTAAAGATTACCTAGTTCCTACCCCACTCCAGGGATGCCTTCCACTAGACTAGGTTGCCCAAAGCTCCAGCCAACCTGGCCTTGAACACTGTCAGGGATGAGGCATCCACAACCTGAGTGCTGCCAGCAATGGGGAAGGAGAGGCAGGACAGACTCCCATCCCCACCCCGCTAGGAAAGGACACCACAGTGCTAAGGACATGGAGCTGTGGGAGCAAAGCCATCCCTTTGTTTGGCATCAGCTCTCTATCAAGGTCAAGACAAGCCCCTTAATGGGTAGTAATTCACCCTTCTTGTCCTCTGCACCATGCCTGGGGTTGTGCAATGTCATAGGAATGTGGGGAGCAGGGAAAAGGTGAGCTTTCACAGGTCTTGGTGCCACGCAGCACAAAGCCTGAAACTCCTTGTCACTTTTGTGATACAAGGGCAGCTGTTAGTCACAATACAGTTTACACTCTTTTGACAAGTTCAGACAACATATGCACCTTGTATCAGTGAGGATCACAGATGAGCAGTGCAGAACAGGAAACTCATTACTCTGTTTCTTTTCACTCTTTTGCTTTCCTTGTTTATCTTTGGTTTATGGGTATTAATGAAGGGGAACCTTCACTGCCTTTTACCCTGCAGACAGCTAACCTAAATTCCTCCAGCACAGCTCTTCTCACTCCAAATTAAATAGCAAATATAGGCCACCAAGCATGAGCCCCTAAACTCATATTCTTCCTAGCAAAGCAGTAAGAACCATCTCAAAGACCTCAGTCCCCTCCACAGAATATTACTTTACGCTGGCTGGAAGCCTGACATTTCAGAGGTCATGCTGCTCACTGCACAAGAAGTAACCATCATATTACTTCTTGAGGGGTCTATGAATCAAGGAGGGACAAGATCTTGAATGCTCTCAGCACATTCCTGCTGTCTTGTCATGAGGAGTTCACTGCTTTCTGCGTAAGCCTGACTTAAGTTTGTCTTGCAGGAGATAAGAGTGCTGCTTAGATGAGCTCTGCCCATTGCCAAGAGGAATAAAGTTGTCTACTTCCTTGGGAGCCTGAAGCATGTGCAGAAAACACTGCACAAGGATGTTAGGCACTTTCTAGGAAGCAAATTGTTCAGTTAAGACTAGGTATCTAAAATCTATCAAAACTGAAATTTAGATACAATATTGGCATAAAACTTAGGGGAATATGGCCATAATGATGACCCATACTGGAAAATCAAGGGCTTTCTTTTCTGATACATGTAAAGAAAAACAACTTTGCAAACTTATTCTTCAGTGCTCACCATGCTGTTTGCCTTGATTTTTCCCCCTTCAGAACAACGTACTGCAGTTATGAGGCTGATTCTAAAACCCTTCCAACAGATTCTAGGGAGTATAGGTTGAATCTTCAATAAACGGCAGTTGATCTAATCATGGGATGAACGAAGGGGAAAAATATAATTTTTTCACTCCCAGCTCCAAATATGTCTCAATGCTTGTAAAAGCTGGAATGTTTTCCAAGCTTTTAACCTTGCTGCGTAAAAGGAGATGTGCAGCTCTTGAAAAAGCTGGCTACAATAAAATGCGAAGTGTTTAAATATATGGGATCTCTGGACTCATGTGGAGAAAACAGAATTAGTGAATAACACATGCAGGTGTTTTCAAAAATCACTGTTCACAATATTTGGGGGATAGCTGAAAGATATCTGGATATTTGTGAGTAATAAGTAATGAACCATTCTGAAATCCAGAGAGCAAATACAACCATTTTATCTACAGACATTTACTGTTGATCAGATTAGCTTTATTCTTTTACAGCTCCATAGACTGGTGCCCACTGTTGAGGCAGGTGGAGAGTGCAGAGAGCCAGGATGAGACCTTAGGGTAGCACAGAGCACACCCATAGCCCTGGATCCTGACTGGTGCTTACTGCAAGCGGTACTTGCCACAGCCAACTGCCACAGCCCTTGGGACAGATACGATGGAAAGGACTCCATCTCCTTGTAGAACTGGGCCACTTGTGCTTATTTTTGCTCCCTTTTCTTTTTTTCCAGTGTAGATGCTCTATGAGGCATGAAGAGTCTCTGTCTGGTCACCTGGGTGAGTGTTGCGCCCCAGAAGCTCAGTTTTCTCATCCAGCACTTACGGAAGTGTCTGGGATTCCCAAGGGCCTCTGTAGTCAGTGCAAGGGAGCCTGTGCTGCGGTTACTTCACAGTTTACCCCAAATCACTGTTCTGGCTTTAGTGCTGAGCTCTTCTCCCTCCAGCCTGAGACTCCTCTCTCATTGATCCTTGTGTAACAAATGCACCCACCCAGTCACAAATTTCAAACCATTTCCCAGGAAAGTCTGCTATAACTCCCCCAGCTCCAGATGGCAATCTATGTTAGAGTCAAGGGTGGAAGGCTTTCTCTGCTGGCCGCGGCTCTTCGTGACCCTGCCCTCCCACCCCCTGCATGCCATTCCTC
>JAOEHY010037276.1:20356-33803 GCA_025447955.1 Psilopsiagon aurifrons
AGAAGAAAAGATAAGAAAAGTAACACATTTTCCAGAATACCTGAGAAATCCTTGAAAGTCAGTCATCAAACACACCCTGTACCTTAAAAAGGCTAATAGGGATAAAATAGGGATAAAAAGACCCAATAAACCATCCCAAGTGACTTAGGAAGCCAAGCGCTGCTGACTCATGGTAAGTAGCCTGAGAGATGGTGCACACAGCCCTCATACTATGCCAAGGAGTGAGAGGAATCACTGTTTTACATGGACAAGTACAAACAGCACAACAGGTGAGATCACTGCCACTTCAGTTTAAGGATGGGATGCAATTTGCAGATAGGGGCGCCTAAATTTAGATGTCTGATGGTTATTACCTAAATGCAAGGTGTCTCAGCTCCCAGACAGCCAAAAGGTCAAAAGGGCTGGCTCAGCATGGGTGCCAGGTGGCTACTGCTGTGTGCATTGAAATGCTCCCGGGTGTGGTTATTTGGATTACCTGGGGCCTCACCTTAATTGCTTAATATACACACATCAGCATATAAATGTCATTTGAGATGCCACAAGGTATCCTGCTCAGCTTCCAGGGACCACTCCAAGGGCACATGGGTCTCCCGTACCAGATCTGGCAGTCCTGTGCAGAAGGTTTTTATATCTTTAGGCATCTCAAATCACCTTTGAAAGAGCAAATGTGAGTGCTGAATCTCCACTGTTTATTTAGAACTGAGATGCCCAGCTTATGTGTAGGTACCTAGATGCAGACATCCATGATTTGGACTTTATTCTGGTGCACCAGCATAAACAAATAGTTTGTTGAAGGTACTGTAGCTTAGTCATCTGTAACTCAGTCACCAGCACAG
Organism: Psilopsiagon aurifrons; assembly: GCA_025447955.1. Classification (NCBI taxonomy): domain Eukaryota; kingdom Metazoa; phylum Chordata; class Aves; order Psittaciformes; family Psittacidae; genus Psilopsiagon; species Psilopsiagon aurifrons. The sequence continues at coordinate 21,193 of JAOEHY010037276.1, forward strand.
GGATGGCACATAGGATACAAGAGTTGTGGGAAACTACCCTTCTGGAGCATCAGCTTACACTGAATAACCCAGGGGATCTCAAATAGTGGTAAGGTGGTGGGGGCAATTAAATTGACTATAAAGTGTCTACAGAGCAGACTTCATCTCAGGCAGTCATCCAGATTCCCAAGATCGCTGGTGTAAAGACACTTCTAGGGGAGTTTCAGTTGAACAACAAAACAAATCACACCTGAGAAGTATCTGTTTCTCTCCAACAGAGGTGGGGGGAGACAAGATTATGAATTCAGATACAGATCTTTACATTTGTCAGCTGGATTGCATAGCAAGACTCTGAAATAATTTCAACACAATCCACTAGCAAATGATGGCAAATTCCTTTAGTTGAGAGGCTGTTAGTATCAAAATAGCTTGCTTTGGCCATACTGCAGCCCTGGACAAGGAAGCTGGCTGCTGGTGAATGGGAAGGATTAACAGCTACACCTGACACAGAGAGGCAAGTATGGCAGCAGGGACTGACACCTCCTCTTCCAGTCCTTGGCAGTAGGATAAGACAGAGAAAGAGGGCCAGGCTCTCTCCGTGTCAGCTCTGCTTCTTACCCCTTCTCACTGCTGGTATTGGCTGGCCCTGCTCTCTCCTGGGGTGCCAGTGCCCACGGTGCCCTGGGCCAGCCCTGCTTCGGGCTGAGGTGCCAACAAAGGGCAGATTGCTGCAGCCCCTCTCAGCTCAGCCAGGTCTCAGGAAGAGAGCACATCCGGGAGGTTCAGGGACTAGTTAGTGTCTTTTATTAAGCCAAGTAATAAAGCAAGTAGATGGCTGGGGAGAGATGGTGCTTGGCGCCCTGGAATGTGTCTGAATAATGTGTTTATTTTTGGTCACTGATATTAGTTGTGTTGTGAATATACTTGTGCCATTCCTTCCGCTTAGCTACCTGTGCAGTACATTGAGAACACAAAACCAGCCTTTCTTTCTTAAAAAAATCCCCTTCTGCCAGCGCTTATCATAGTCATACTGAGCTAACATTACAGCAGCCTCCACCCTGTCCTGCCCCATACATCTCCTCCTTTAAAACAGTTCAGGTATAAACATTATGACACCCTTGGAACTCACTGCCACAGAGGTGATGGGACTTTGGCTCAGGCAGCCAGCTTAGAGCACCTCTGCCTTTGACAAGAGCTAAGATAAATGCAGGGGATGTAATTTCTGCAGAGGCACAAAGGGGACCTCTGCATAACACTGGGCTTTCTCCTGGGGATCCTGTCTCTGAATTCACTGTACTCTGGCTCTGAAAGAGTAATCCAAGAATTACCAAAAATTCCTGTCTGAGAGTTGAATCCTTTCCCTTTAGAAATGTAAAGTGTGGCACCAAAACGTAAATGCTATCTTAAAGTACTGCAACAGAAACTCATACTGGTGTCCTTCAGAGCTGTTACTTGTCTCTGCAGCTGTCAGCTACATGCTGTTCTCCCTGCCATTTTCAGTCTCAGGAACAAAATAAACATTTCTAGTATGTAGCAGTGATTTGCTTTGAGTGCTGATTGCTGCATCCTCCCTAAGAAGTTCTCTTCTTTCAAGGAGTGGGTTTTGGCCAGACCCTTTCTATTCCTGGATCCTAAATGCTGAGGTTCCTGGTACAGGATGTTCTTTTGCTGTGATGGGGAGAGATCTGGGCAATGAAATGGCGAGGAGACTTCTTATAATATTGAAATAGGTACTACTGAGTATGTCTTACAGACACTTTCAAACCTGTAAGTTATCTGCCAGAGCACCTCCATTGGTGAGAAGACTCTGCTTCAGGAAATGCAATGGAAACAGACTGCCTGATCCTCCACCAGGAAGATAATGCTCTGTGGTGCTGCAAACAGGATCACTTCCATATGCAGCCCCAGGTATGGCCAGATCTAGTACCTGGAAACCCAAGGGTAAGGGGTGGCTCCTGGAGCACCTGCTGAAACAGTGTGAGTTCGTGCCTTAGACTCACTCCTATCCCTCTGGGGCAGATGTCACACTGTCTTTCATGTTCCACAAGTGTGGAAGCCAGACCAAGAATGGGCAGAAGTAAGTGGAGAGTAGCTCCAAGCATCTGTGGTGGTGATCACTCTGGCTAGGAAGAGCCTTTTCATACAACAAAACTGGTGCTCTTGAAGGCTGTGAGCAAGTTAAAAAAGAAATAACTAGATTTATCACCTCCTTTAGGACTTTCATCAGTATGCTGACAAATATTTCACTCATGACAACTGGTGCAGTGTCCTGGAGGTATTCTGAGCAGCTAAGAAGGTTCTAGCCCTCCTTTATGGCATTAAACTTATCTGCTTTTGTGCTGATGTCTTCTCAAATCAGCAAGTTGCACAGATATGAATGAGTGGGTATTGTGTGTAGACAAGATATCTGGGCAGAAGTGTGTAACTTTCAGGAAACAAGGAATGTGAAAACATACCAATGGTAGGGATGCTTGCCTGATACCCTCAAAAAGGAAGACATGCCAAAGGATATCCAGGAGAGCCTGCTTTCTCTCTCCCAAAAAAGGCTAATCCCAAGGCTAGGGAAATGGTTTAGGAGAGAGAGGGTGTTTGGCTGCATCTAGAGCTGATGGAGCCTGACAGAGACTCAGCACAACACTCCAGAAGGAGTCATCCTTTACTTTCCTTGTGTGTCAGTCCTCATTTTGGTACCGTTGCCTGGCCCCTAATGCTGCTCCCTTTGGTATTCCTTGCCCACTGCGCCTGGAGTACTTTTCCCTTTCCCACTCCACACTGCAGGGTTGAGATGACTGGCTGAGATGCCCACTGAGAGAGGCTTAGGCCCTCTCTCACAGGCACCCTTACCTGAAACCTGTGGATAATTTCTCCTGACAGCATTGCCTTGGGTAACAGACTTTGCAGAGGACTGTTTCCATACAAGAAGCATTCCTGGGAATCAAGTTGCACACAAAAACTCCCTGCTCAGTGACAGGGAAAGTTGTGCATTACTGCTTCTGGATCAAACTCCACCACAGCAACAGAAAGCAAACCTGAGCTTCAGCATAAATCAGTCCTCCCTTTCATACTTCCAACAGGAAAAAAAAACATTCCTAGATTTTGTTATCAACAAGCTTCATACTGGTACAGATCTGTGTCCCCACACAGCCAGCACAGGAGCTGGCAAAACCTCAATATTGTCCATCCCGGCTAAATTATAAAAAATACAATTGTATTTACATGTTTAATCTTTATCAGACACATCCTATTAAGCAATATGGCTATGCACAAATCTGCTATTGACTCAAGAGCCACGGTCTGGAATTGGCAGCAGTTTTGGTCTGTGCTTGTTATCCAACCAAGACTAATCATTAATCAATGCTGTGATTTTTCTTGAAGGAAACAGTGGCAGGGGAGAAAAATATAAGGAACAATTGTAAGGTAAGGTCAGGTAATTGATTTCACAGCCTATTGCTCCTGAATGCTTTTTTGCTGTTTAAAGCAAATCCCCAGGGCAGACAGCTCTTGATCTCTGGATGCTACAAATCCCAGTGTCACCTCTTAGAGCTGGAGAACTGCTAAGGAGCCACATAGGTCCCTGGGAATCTCAGCTGTGCTTCAGGTAAATGTAACCAAGGAAAATGATAACACACAAGGCTTTAGTACTAGCCCTGATAAGAATATCTTACTGCAGCCCTAGGAGAAGTTTCTCTTCTGTACAGTTGTATCTTCTAGGCTGTCAAGTACTTGGTGGCAAAGCTCACCAAAAAATGGAAGTGGGGCTTCTAGCAGCAGTCTGCTTCACAGACATAACCATTTCCCAGCATCCATGGGGGTTTTACAGTGCATGGGTCCCTGTGATTTGAAGGAAAATGATCTCTCTTCCTCTGGGCTTAAGGTGGAGACTGCTGTAAGAGCCATACCAGTGCTGACCTGGCAGAAACACCAGTGAGTAATAGTTGCCAGATTATATATATAAATGGTTCATAAAGCCAACATCTCAGTTCTCCTTCCTAGTTCACCCCAGATAAAGTTTGTTGCTTGACCATGATTGTATATGACCATAAAAATGCCTTTCAGGGCAGCTCAAGCACTCATAGATTCATAGAATGGTATGGGTTGGAAGAGACCTTTAAAGGTCATCTAGTCCAACCTCCTTGTAATGATCAGGGACATCTTCAACCAGATCAGGTTGCCCAGAACCATATCCAGCCTGGCCTTGTATGTCTCCAGCGATGGGGCATCCACCACCTCTCTGGACAACCTGTGCCCAGAGGTTTTTGTGAGTGTTTTACCACCCTCACTGGAAATAATTTTTTCCTCACATTCAGCCTGAATTTCCCTTTTTTTTTTTACTTTAAAACCATCGTCCCTTGTTTTATTGCAACAGGCCCTACTAAAATGTCTCTCCCATCTTTCTTATAGGCCCCTTATGAGAACTGAAAGGCCACAATAAGGTCTCCCTTGAGTATTCTCCAGGCTGAACAGCCCCAGTTCTCTCAGTCTTTCCTCACAGCAGAGGTGTTCCAGCCTCCTGATAATTTTTGCAGTCCTTCTCTGGACCCTCTCCAACAGGTCCATTGCCTTCCTGTACTGAGGACTTTAGAGCTGCATGCAGTGCTCCAGGTGGGGTTCTCAACCTGGAGAGCCCACCTGGAGTATCCATGAATGGGGCCCTAGCTCAGCCCATGCTGCATTCCTTCCTCAGCTAATGTGCATGTGTCAAAAAGGCCAATGCAGCCTTGCAAACACTCAGAGAGATGGGATAGGAAAAAACCAGAATGTTGTGTTTCATCATAGTAGGGCTAGCACCATGCTTTCAGCATACACAAAATACCTTTTCACTCAAATCCTGAAGACTCCCATCTGTTTGGAAACCTGGGAACCAGGGGAATTGCTCTGCAGACAGCACCAGCCTGGAAGCACTCGGTTTCTGGCACAGGGAGACAGCATGCCCTGGGAGCCTGAAGGCTTGGAGCTCCTCAGGCATGCACAGACAGCAGGGGGTTCCACCATTGCAAAGGGAGTACAGGTGGTAGCCTTGGACCCTCATGCTGGCTGAAGGTTATGGAGCTGATTGGACAACAGAGCTTGCTATCCTCCATTTAAAAAGCCAGCACATTGCTGGGCACCTTCCTTTCACTTGGCACATGACAATGCATGCAGGCCCCCTTCTACTTTTTCTTCCATCATTAAGGTTGTACATTATGGTGAGGTGGTTCTTCTAATTTTGAGGACAACACAGGCACATAAGTATCCCCAGATACTGCCTCATTAGAGGCCCTTGAATGCAGTTCAGCTCTTCACTCCTCACACCAAAATCCTTTCTTGAATTATTCACCTAGTGCAGTATTTGCCAGGAGTGTTTAAGTTGTTGCATCAACATAAAGGTCTTCTGAGTTTCCTCCTACTCTACCTGCTAATTACATCTGATGCTTTATGAACTCTCTAACTTCCTAGTATCGCCAGTGTTGTAAAGCTCCCCAAGCAATGTTCATTCTGTGCATGCCTGCTGCATCTGGTAGGTCAGCAGCATAAAAATCTATGACATAATGGTACACATTCAAGTAGCTGTACTTCGGTAAAATGAGGGGGAAGCAGTGTTCTATTCTATCTGCTTAACTAAGGCAAAAATTTAAATGGGTGTGTTTAGGAGGGCTGATAGCATTCCTGTTCCAGCTGCTTGCTTCTGTGAAATGATGCCTCCCTTTGCAGTTCTTACCTAATCTTGGTGGGCACATAACCACAGACAGACACACATACCTGTGCACAAGCACGCTCACACACAGCCCAGCCACACCCAGCCCCCCACTGCCTGCCATGCTTCTGCCTCTGTTGTTTTAGTGTCTATTAGAACTATGTGAAAGGCAAGAGTTGGACGGTGCAAGGGAGTTGGAAGTGGCAGCGAAGCAGGCTGAGAAAGAGAGGCATTCACAAGCCCAGAGCACTGCTGAAAACTGTTTTCTATAGAAAATTAATTGCAGGATGCTTAGCACATGCAGCACTGCAATAGAACCCCTGTGTTTGCTTTGCAAAGTCAGGTCTGAAAGATCTGTGCTGTTTAAATGCTGTCTAGTTCAGTGCTGCACCATGTTAAAATGGAGCACTTGAGGCCATAAATTTGAATCCTAGCCAGAGAGATTAAGTACTTGAGAACTGAAGCTGAGGCCCTAATGTAATCCATTTCACTATTCTGTTTAATTCAATCACAATAAAAAGTGGAGATCTCAAAGGAAGACTTGACTGGAAAATGCAGTTTGTGCGTAAAATTCCTACTTTTACTGTTTTAGTCCTCTGACTTATTTTAATTCTCCAAATATGCAGCCTTAAACACACAGTTGCACATATACAGATGAACACATACACACTCTCTTCCTCACTCCTTTAACCAAGACCCCATCAATCCATTAAGAGTTCAAACAGAAATTCTGACTGATGATTCAGACCAGCTGAATCTTGGTCTGCTGCTGGGATAGTTTCTCCGCCTCACCTCACAGCTGCATTTAACTCCTCTCCTGATTTCAGATAAACTTGTGGGGACATCTGCCACCTCACTAGATGATCACTAAAGATATCGTAAACTTGACACACTTGCACAGATCTAAACAGGCAGCAATGCTGGGTTAGAAAAGAACATTACACTGTTGAGTATGAAGTAGGAACAATCATAGTCCTGGAACTTCCAGCCTAGATGCTGTGCCCAGGAAAATACAGCTGATTGCCATGTCTCTGGCTTCGATTATTTTTCTTCCTATGTTCTTGCAACGCAGGAGCTTCCCTAAGCTAGAAGAAATAATATCAGAGTGCTGCCATTATTAGCAGTCAAATGGCAAGGACTTGGCTGGAAGAGAGAAACTTTACAAAGCTTCTGGCTTGCAGTATGGAGCGAAAGAGCATGTGCTTCAATTTGGACCAGTAACCTCAACCCAAGAAACCCCCTTCTGGCCCTGCTGTACTCCTTTCCTCCCATTTAGCTGGCCCCTGGATGGGAAGGATGAGCAAGTTTTCCCATGGGAGTCCTGGGCTTCCTGCTGCTCTCCAGACATAGCAACCCTAGCTGTTTTGCTTAGTAAACAAAAGTGACACCCCTTTGCGACAGCCACACTCAAGGGAAAGGTTTAGTGAAGGCTTAGTTGCCAGTTAACCTCTTCAGAAATGCAAACACAGCTTCAGCTAGAGGTATGAGCAATCCAGGAAAGTGTCAAGGGATTAGGGATAGCTCTTGGAATGTGCATGATATGGCAAAGGGAAGCTACTGCCTCTGTGAAACAGGTTCTTCTCTTCTTCAGCTGTTGTATTGCCTGATAATCCCTTTTTTGCTCATTCTTAACAAACTCCCATAACAGACATGCATTCGAAGTAACAAAGTACTAACTGGCACATGAGCAGCAATCCTGAAAAGGCTGTAAAGTGATTTTTCCAGAAATCACTGGCTGAGCACAGGACTTCATCCCGGGGTAAAACCTAGCAGCAGCTGTTGGACACCAGACAGTGCTGCTGCATTTCAGCTAGCATGCTATATTCTGTCTCTGCGACCTGCAGGGATGTTCATTTACTCACACTGAAAATTCTCTGCCTTTGTGCTTACAGTTTGAAAGGCAAAAGGAAGTGCTCAAGGCCAGGTTGGGCAGGGCTTTGAGCAACCTGGTCTACTGGAAGGTGTCCCTGCCCATAGCAGGGGGTTGGAACTGGGTAGTCTGTAAGGACCCTTCCAACCCAAACCATTCTGTGATTCTATGAAATCTTGTCTGTGACCTCCTGCTTGGCACCCTACACATCCTGTCATGGGTGGGATAATCTAAAATATGTTCTTAAAAATACCCCAAATCCTGTGCTGTACATGAATGAAGGGATCCCATGTATGCTATGGATTTGAACAATGTTATTGCTCACTGCAAGGGCTTTATCAGGTTACACCACCATGATGTACATAGGGGTGAAATTACAATGAGGTCTTATGTTACACTGAACTCACACAGCAAATCTGAAGCTGTGTTGAACAGGAACAAACAGGGCTAAACCAATTTCAGTTCTTACCTGACAACCCAAATAAGAATTAAGTCCAGCCTTTAATGATCCACATGTCTGATCAGCAGCATGGTTTTACTACTGGTAAAGGCAAAGGAAAGTGGCAATCCACGTACATGATTTTGCCAAACAAAACACATTCTGGATGTATTACATGACAGGCTGGTTTCTTTACCAAACACAGCATCTGTCATAGTGCTGTTCCAATTAAAAGACATGTCTGAGTTTACGTAACAGTTGAGAATCCCCTGTCTCCAGAGCCGTTAATCTAGATGTCCAACATGTTTAAAAACGTCTGCTGACTAACTGAAATCTGAATTTCCTAACTGCTCATTTATCATCATCAACCAGAAAAATGACAATGTTGAGACTGTTACTAGTTAGAATGCATCCTAACCTTCCAGGACAGCACAAAATTTGAATAGGTTTGCTTTAAATCTAACTATCCTTCTCTTTACCCATGAAAATCGTTTAAGACTACTACAATTAGTGAGTTGAAAGAAGTTGCGGAATATAAGTGAACAGTATTTTCCCAATAAGCAGTCCTACATCATTTAAGTAATAAGAGACTTGTCCAGAGAGCCCATCAGGATCTCCATCACTTTCTATCATTTACCTCATTGCTTTGTATCGTCTACAGCATTCCCATCAGTCCCTGAATGGCTGAGGTGTCAATGGAAGGACCTCCACCCACAGAGGGACTGTAGAAGCTTCTTCCAGCAAGAGACTTCAAAGCACAGAGGTGTTTCCTAGAACACCATCAGGCTGGGGACAGCCAGGCAGGAATGGCTGAGGCAGCTCCCATCTCCCCTGAACCCTGCAAAACACAAGGAAGGCAGAATTGGAAGCAAATGCTTGGGCAGGCACCAGCCCATAGGCTGGGAGAAGAGCCTGCAGGACCATACTGCAGTGCAGCATGAACAGCAAAGCAAAGAAGCAGCCATGGGGCAGTTTAGGGACCTGGTGGCAGGCTGTTTGGTTGGGGAGAAATAAACAAGGCAGAGTGCAGAGTGTGCTTAGAAAGCGGGATGCGTGAATGAGACCTTGGTGAAGGCTAGGATTCAGACATGTAGAAATTCCTAAAAGTGGGGGGAAAAAGATGGAAGGTCCCTCCAAAAAGCACCAAATAATAGAACATTAACAATGTAACACATTCTATTGCATGCTGAGCACAAGGAAATCTCCCTCAGGTAGTTTAGCAGAACTTGGCTGGCCTGTGCTACCTGCAGGAACAAAGCACAGGTTGCTAGTTAATATGTGAAGGGAGGCCTTGGCTGATGCTTTCAAAGGAATAAGTCAGTCTAAGAGGAAAAGCCTGAAGGCAGGGAGTGGGCCTACAACCAGCAACCTGTGGATGGAGGGGTCTCCCTACCCCAGGCCATGCAGGGAGATTCCTTCTCCCTCAACCATAGGAGAGGTGGCTTCCCTGCTGTATGCCCCTGTGGGCTCTACCACCCCAAGATCTCTATCACTGAATACTTCCAAAGGTTAGTGGAATCCCTTGGTCAGTTTTATCTAATGAAACTGAGAGAGTGGACTGGATAACGATGCAATCCCAGACAGTGCAGGGGAGCAGGAAGATGCAAACTGCCTATCTGGGCAGCAAGATCCTCCTGAGCAAGCAGGCTAACCTGTTCTGGTGTATCAGTACAGCTTTCTGTGTCAGGCATTCCTGGCTTTCTGCTGTGGGGCTCAGTCTGTTGCTCACTTCAGTCACAGAAAATCCTTCCAGCTGAAGCAGGACCTGGGGCAGTGTACAAGCTCAAAACTGTTCCCTTCTATCCAGGATTCATTTTAAGGCTTAGCATAGCCCCGGTACAGAGTTAGACTGCTTTAGCAAAGCAGGAAGGAATATATGGATTTGCCCTGCCACTGCAAAGGCCAAGAAGACAAGTGTCCAGGTCACTGAAGCCATTTCAAAGTAAGGTCACCCAGCCACTGGTGGCTTCAGCTCTCTACTTGTCAAAGGTCTTTCCCATCAAGAGAGATAACAGCTCCATGCAACTCACCATCCAAATATAAAGAGGGACTTCCCCCCCCATCAGTCTTCCTCTTTGTATATTCACATGCCAGTAACTACTGCACAGTCCTTTTGACAGACTTCAGCATATTTTGGGGTATTAACCCATGAGCTCCTTGAGGCAGAAAAGCATCTACCCCTGCACCTTTTCTGTGTTACCCATGTAAACTGGTAATACACAGTCCTGTATATCTGAGGTGATCAGAGAAGCAAAGGGCTAGCATGGCTAACAAAGCTGAACACTTCCACCAGAAGGCTGCCCTAGACTAAGTAGAAGAGGTAAATGGTAAAGTAGAGAAGAACATGGTAAAGGAGCACAGCCCTCAAAAGATTTTATCCATGTTTGCTTGGCAGAGGACAAGCAAACACTGACACTTCAGGGGCTCTGCCTTCCTTTCCAGGGAAGGACAGAGTAATTAGCTTTCCAAAGGGCTTTTTGTGTGGTTTTCTTTTTCTTCTTTTTCTTTAATTTTGTTTTAAAGGCTTATTTGCTGTGTGTGTAAGATACAAAGACACTTATCAAGATTCATTGATACTATGCCCTCCAGCAAGCTGCCCTTCCATTGCACAACAGGTTTATCAACCACAGAAGGCTAGCAGGGCCGTGTACTAGCCACATCTTTTTGCACACTTGCTGCTTCTACTGAATTCGAGAGCCACAGCTGTCTGCTATGGGATTTTCAAGGGAACCCAGTATTCACAAACAGTCCATGAAAATGCAACACTAAGGTGACCAGTGATAGTAATTCCAGGAATTCCCCATCAGTATAACAAAACCCTGACAGAAAGGGAGATTCCTCACTAATCACAAAGAACCCTTCATCTCCCAGACCAGGTGGCAGCATCTGACCTAGGAAAGCAGCACTGGCATTTTCAAAGAGGGGACACAGTCTGGCATTCAGAGGATGGATCCGCAGAAGATAATCTTCTGTACTACACAGAGGAAGTACAGTTGGAGTAAAGAAGATGTATCTCAGCCAGTGGGAGCCCTGGAAGAAACAAAGGATCACAAAACACAAGCATGCTTTGCAAGAAAGGGTTCTATAACAAACTCAGATGAGATGAGCAAGCCTGTCTGCAGCCAGCCAGCTGAACATAGGCAGAAGTGAAGCTATCTCTAAATTTGGGAACAGACTAGCAAGTTTATTTCTGACATTTGTTCCATAGATCTTTAATAACTAGTCCTCACTCTGCCATCCATTTTAGAGAGCATAGCCAATACTTTGTTTGCATTTTTATCTAAACTGTTCTTGAAAAACAGAAAGATGATTCTAAGATTTCTAGTTAAAAATAAAGCAATTCTCACCAATTGGTTGGAAAGAGCCTAAACTAAGATACATTCAAGTCATATATGTGTATCCAATGGAAAACAGTAAATAACTGCAGAATCTCCAAGAGTCATCTTGAGATCTGCAACTGTTATGGAATGGAAAGCTAATTCTTCTCAGGCTCTGTCAAAGGAGCCTGTTAGACTGTCCGCATCATACTGTTGATAGTGTTTGGAGAAGACCAATCTTTAACAACCAGAGAGAGCCTCTGGCATGCACCAAGGATAAAGATTTAACACACCTGTAAGCATATATATGAGCAGCAGTAATAGGAGATCACTCACTAGAAGCAAGTTTCTTATTCTGAAAACAGACTGAGGGAGAAAAAGTATTACTTCTCTGTTTATGATACATCAAGCACAGAAGCTGGCAAGAACAGATCAGGCTGGGTATCTTCTGTCATAAATTCCCTTCAAGTGAGCTATATAATAGAGACAGTAGAAGATGAAGTATACCCAATTACATGCTTGACTGGGGTACCTTAATTTCCATTGCTTTAAATAAAAATGAATAAGCCTTCACACATTGCCTCCCAGGCTTGCTCCATGGATCTTGTGCCCTGGTATGGTGCTGCTGCAGGAAAGTAGGTACTTTTGTGACTTCAACTCTCATTATGCAGAAGACTTATTTTTCCACCTCACAGCAAAAGAATTTCATGGTTTAGCCCTGTTCATGGGATGGACCAGATGGGCAACAAAAACCACACAAAGGAATTACTTTCTTCTGGAAAGTCAGCATAACAAAAGCAATTCAACCTTATCATGCAACCCTCCCTTCACCTCAGGTGACTTGCAGAGCAAGTTTTGCTATTTGTCTTTCTGTACAGGGAAACATATTCGTGGGTGAAAATCTTGAGAAAGATTAAAGGGGACTTAAATCAGTCCAAATGGGGGCCATGCCAGAAAAACTGCCTTCCTTGACAACATGAAATGGGGAGGAGGAGGAATGGAAAGAAGTAGTAGTCTCTGAGAGGCCTAATCAACAGGGCTCCTTTTCTGCCTTTGCTAGGATTTGAATGGAAGACATTTACCCCTTTTTTGCACAGGAAGCCCACACTGCATTTCCCTTCCCTCAGCAGCCTTCAGCAAGCACCAAGCCCAAGGCAATGCAGAAGCTTTTGACAGAATCCTATCCCAAGAATTTGTTAGGAGGAGGCAACAGATCAACATCCACATCTCTGCAATGATGAGGATCCTCCAGCAGAGAAGGTAAACATAAAATTAGTTCTCTTCCCTTTGGGCACAAAAAATTACCCTGTGTTAACCTCTTGTAAACAGCTT
>JAOEHY010037277.1:0-74602 GCA_025447955.1 Psilopsiagon aurifrons
CAGGAGCAGAGGGAAGAAAAAGGGGGAAGTGAGTGAACAAACTGCGTGGCTGATTTATGGCTTAAACCACGACAGTGAGGCACGTAGTTGGAGAGAGAATGTCAGGCCTGGAGCTGTGCAGTCTTTGCTTTGCGAATAGGTGGTGATCTTTACATCTTCATTCATGGCAGTAGTAGCAGTTACTTGCTACTCTTTCTATTTTGTGGAGTTTTTTCATTTGTTTGGGGTTTTTTTTTTCCTGTGAAAATGGAAAGTTTGGACAGTTTGTCATGGGAAAGCAATCTGTGAGATGGTTCATCCCACATGCAAGTACTCCATAAAGATTTAGGAGCTGCCTGACAAGCAGAGTGAAGTCTATTTGCAACTACATGTAAGTCTTCAGTATTAAAATGAATGGATAGTGCCTAGGTATAATAAAATGCATTTATGATACTTAAAACCAGTGTAAAGTGTAGCTGTGTCAAATGACTTTTGAGATTGCTATCACAGGAATAGCCCATGGTGTTGATATATTGGAGTTTATTTATTACCTAGTGGATGAAAACCCACTTCTGAATTAATGAGGGGGAATAGAATGAGCACCAATGGAAGCTTTGAATAAGCAACAGCTGTAACAGTTTCTCATGCAACCTCACAGTTCTTTATTCTCGATGGCTTTAGGTTGAAAATAATGTGGATAAGGATGATGTTAATGCCATTTGATGTAATGAACCGTAATCAGAAGAAAAACCTAATGAAATTTGACTTTCATTTTTCTTCCTCTATCTGAACAGTAGGACAACTTGCAGTGCCAGCAAATTTCTCTGATTATTCCCTGCATTGAAAATCTGAGATTCTATGCTAAAAGAAAAGTTGCTTCATTAAAAAAACTCCCCTTCTCCCCAGGGACTTCATGCTTTGAAGTGTATTTGCACACACTCATACTTCTGTTTTTATCCCTTTTTATTTTGACAAAATGGTTCCTGTGTGAGCTTCAGAAATAGTAGTGCATGCAACACTCCCAAAAATAACATGCTATTTGAGACTTAGCCGCAGCAACAGAAGCGTTGAAAGCAGCAGTGGCTTTGTTTTGTGACACATACCTTTAATTATTCCTTTTTCTTTATATTTTCAATACAGGTACTTCAAAAACTAGGAAAAGCAGATGAAACAAAAGATGAACAGTTTGAAGAATATGTTCAAAATTTCAAACGACAAGAGGTCAGTCACTTTTTCAGGTTTTTTAATTGTGACTTAGGAAGAATGCAGATTGCTTGAACTTTCTGATTTTGAAGAAGGTGTTACAGAGTGACAGGTAAGATTTCTTGGGGAATATAACATTTTGTTCTGCCATTTTTGAACAGAAAGGGCAGTTGGATTTGTGCATGCAGAGGGCTAAGAAATATGCTCATAATAAAAGGACAAATTGTACTCATGTCCATCACCATCATGCTTGAACCGCTTAGGATCAGCTGAGTGACAGCACATTTTCAACAGCGTAATTGAAAATAGAACCCAATCCAAACTAAATGCAGCTTTGTAGTTGCCTTCTTACAAAGAAGCATAGAATGCTTTGGGTTGGAAGGGACCTTTAAAGCTCATCCAGTTCCAACCCCTGCCATGGGCGGGGGCACCTTCCACTAAGAGCAGGTTGCTTTAAGCCCCATTCAACCTGGCCTTGAACCCTGCCAGGAATGGGGCAGCCACAGCTTCTCTGGGCATCCTGTGCCAGTGCCTCACCACCCTCACAGGGGAGAGTTTCTGCCTAATGTTTAATCTCAGTCTCCCTTCTGGCAGTTAAAGTAATTCCCCCTTGTCCTTTCACTACAGGCCCTTGTCATAAGCCCCTTTCCAGATTTCTCGTTGGCCCCTTTAGGTGTTGGAAGGCTGTTCTCTGGTCTCCCTACACCCTTCTCTTCTCTTGGCTAAACAAGCCCCACTTCCTTAGTGGTATATAATATGCAGGGTTTATGCAAAGTGAATAGATGAACAGTTTCAGAATGCTGTGTGTTGGCTCCTGTCAGTGCAGGGAACTGTGGTGGCAGTGCTGATAAAGCACTACTGGGGAGTAGAGCTCACTTACTCTTAATGTTGTAAAAACAGCATATGAAAACAGAGGTGGCAGGAAGAGTTTATCACATAATCCCAATGCAATCCTAAATTCTGACCTCAATTATTCCTTTCTTTGTTGGACAGACTTTTTGGCTCCAAGATGATTAATTGTGATAATTATATGGTAGCCTTCTAGTACAAATTAATGCCACCAAGAAAATAGCTTGTTATATAAGTATGAACTGAGGTATCTGTTGTCTTCATGAGCTCATAGAAAGGCACTGGAGGGTGAGAGAACTACTCCCACACATTTTACACAGTGTAGAAATTGGCTTATGTCAGTGTTTGCAATTTCTGTCCTGAATCAGTCCTATCTACTACATGCACTTCTGTCCTTTGCATGTAAACATAAACCCTGAATCCAGACTGCTGGAATGCTTGTTGAGTCTTGTATCTTCTGGCCACTTAGCCTTTGTTTGGCTCTCCCAGTGCAGAGGGGAAGGATGTTTCAGGAGCCACTGGGCTGTTGCGTCGATCCTCACTCTTCCTCAAAGATGAAAATGATGGGAAGTAAACAAATCTGTTTCTCCGAGGAGGGTGGTTACTCCCTCAAAGTTCTTGAGGTCCTGAAAATGGTAGCATTTAATAGGCCTGAAGAAGCACTCAGAAGCTTTGAAACCATGCAGAGATACTACATTTTCTGTTGTGTTCCCCTTCTTTTCCAAGTAAGCTGGGATATCAGTGGAGCATTTCTTATTGATTGTCCTTACGTTGCTGCTTATCATTGCTGTCAATATCCGAGCCATTTTCACAGCTAGTAACTGTGTTGCTAGAAAGCAAGTGCATCTGTAAGGCTCTTAGTTTGTGCAGAAGGAGCAGCTGGAATATCCACATGAAGAAAGTGGTTTATGGGATATTTTTTTTTTAGCTGAAAATTGGCTAAAATAAAAATAAAGATAAAAGAAATTCCTTTTAAGCAAAATTCTGTGTCAAGTGTTTGTACTTCCTGTCCTTTACCAAGAATTTTCTGTAATGGTGATTTTCAGCTGAAAGTCTTGCTAAGGGCTAAGGCGGATCTTAGTATTGTTCCTTTTTTATTTCCTTCTCTGATGTACAGAGAGGCAGTAATAAACAGTCAAGGACCCTTCAGGAGCTGCATGATGCTAACTCCGGATACAGATGTAAGTTGGGTCCAGGGGAGGAATTTGGTAGGGAACTACTACAGCTCTCTTGAGGGACACATATGGATGAGGCTAAGCCCACTGGCACACCAAATGAGACAGACTGATCTATTTTTCTTGGTTTCCTACCTTATTGAGCCTGCAACACTTGGGAGATCAACTGATCTTAAGTATACAATTATCTTTTTATTAATGCTCTTGAAAGATAATAGATGAGGGCTCCTAGTTCAGCCCAGTGAAAGGCTAAAGAAAGAGCATAGTGCTTATCACCCAGAAAACAGATAAGTGAAAAACTGAAATCTTCTCATGCTATTTCTTGCCTGAATAGCAGATTGCATGGTGGGGTAAGTATCAAGATCGGCAGAAGGCTACATGTAAGGATACTTCCAGCAGATATATCTGTAGGAAAAGCTCATTTAGACTTCTCAGTGATCCATTCCCATCTCTTTCCAAATACAGCTGGATAAAAGCCCCTTCTGGACTTGTCTACCCAGAGCTGAATTAGCCAGATGAATCACCATGGAGAAACTGAGTCTTCCCATGTCTGGAAAGAACAGAGCACAGGGCTTTGCAGAGCCCTGTCAAAAGCAGTAAGGTACTGCAGCTGAAACCATGAGTAAAAAACATTGTCGTTTGTAACAGTGAATACAGCTGTTATGTACCCTCTGCTTAATTAGTATATTGAGAATTGCTGCTCTAAATCAAAACTCAGGGAACACACAAGACATAATATAAAGCCATACATGACACCGTATGACACAGATTTTCAGTGTGTTGCCAGAAATTTCTTGAGGCTTAAACATTTTTCTCTGCGCAGCTAACTGCATGTGCTTAGCTTCTATGAATCGACCCTGAAGTTCAGAAAGGGAGTGAAAAAAAGACAATTCTTGTGTAGTTCTCTCAACTGTGAAAATACCAAGTTCTTTGGGGATTTAACCCAAAACTTCATCTCTATTCTGTTGTTCAAACAACTACATCTTAGACTTTATTTTTCAGACAGAAGTAAAGAAGCAATTCCCTTATCCCCAAGTGACTCACAGTGCTTTCTTCATTTTTGTAAAGGTTCAATATTCTATTTCATGTCTATGCATATTTACCTCATTATTTTTCCATATGTAGTTATGAAACTTATTTTGCAGACTACAGTTAAAATATATCTTAAAGTTTAAAACCATTGAAATTACTATTCTATGTGTATAGAGATATAGCAGTTGCTCCTACAAAATCAGCTGCCCATGGCATGTTGTCAGAATAAAGCAAAATGTCAAGTGCTGTTGTTGCTGGTTCATAGAACTAGATGAAAATGAAGAGCCTTTTTTTGCTGTTGTTAAGAGAGCAGAACTTGGTTCTCTGGACTACTTTACTTCATGTGTGCCTCACAGTAAAAGCTGTTCCTTGGGTCTAATTGTTAGGGCTTCTGAAAAGGTTTATCCTGGCCAGATCTTCATTTCACACAAGCATGCTTAGCTGCCTTACAGCTGTGGTACAACATGGTCTTAAAGTTGTTCTGGGAGAAGATTGACATTTATTGAAGCGCTGGTTTTGTATCGCATGGGCCACTGATTTCTTCAAATTTATTCATGAGTTTAGATTCCCAAGATGGGATTCACCAGCTAGACACAGGTGCCAAATGTGCCTCATGTAGTCCCACCTGGCCCCCAGATGTTCTCCAGACAAGTCCATGGCTTTGGCCACAGTTCTTTATCACACCTCCTGACTTTGTGGTCCTTTTGAGCGCCCCATGGCATCACTCACTGTAAGAGCACAGTGTTACACTGAACTGCAGGAGGTTCTTGATACTTGTTAATCTGCAACGCATGGTTGGTTCAATACAGCTTTGTTTTGCTAAACAAAGTGACGCCAAATGGCATCACTGATATGACAATGCCCTGATAGACAACTCTGAAGTAAATTTGACATAGGAAAACGTAATCTAGGCTAGCAGGATGGAGCTTTTTTCTGTGACCCAAGAAGTGTTTGCATTCAGGGATACTGCATCTGGCAGGCCTCCAATACAAGCAATACTGTGCAAGGTATTTTGGGGTCTGTAGGAAGGTTTTATCTGCTGATTACCTGTTCATTCTGAAATGTGTGTTACATCTGAGGGATCTTTTTTACCAAGACAGGAAGAAACACAGTGCACCATTAAATCTCATATCAACCTCATTAACTTCCAGTCAGGCAGGATACCCAGGAAGGTGAGGCCCCATCTTCCACTATTAGACATACAGCTGCATGAATTATTATCTGGTTTGCATTTCTATGGGGTACGTTATTAATTAACCTGTGCTCCAGGTTCAGCATTGGCGGTACTCTTGACTCTCACTGAAGTGGAGTGATTGATTTGGTTTTGGTTTCAAGCACATGCTGTGCTGACCTTTCCTGTGAAGATGTATTGTGTTTACATTCTGTATGTGACAAAATAGAGAAATCTAACTCTTCTGTTCTGCCTGGAAAGCTGTGAATAAATGATGCCTGGCAAATAGGTCATCCAGTTCCAGCTTTTGTGGAGGCAAGGTGGCCTTTAATTTCTGAGTGGAAGCAATGATTTTGCTAGTGCATCAGGAGCGAAAGCTTGTAAGACAAACCATGCTTTTTTATTATTTTAATCATTAGGGTTTTGTAGGTCTTGTCCAAGTTACAGCCTACGCTGCTGTGGCTCTGTCTCAATTCTAGTGCTAAGATATGCTTAAATACTGCTCTTTGAAAAGAAAACTGAAACTGCATGTACACAAGAATCAGTAGTATTGAAAAGGCTTAATGCTGCTGTAAGGCTGTGTGAGACCTGTGGCTCTAGGTGACACAATCCTGTAACACTGATCATCCTCATCAAACTGGGTTTATGTGTCTTTACTGACTATGTAATGCTGATGTTGTAATAAGAACAGAGAGTAGAAAAGGGGATCTGACACCGCCTCTGCGCCACAGTGTTCAGGGCAACAAGTTGTTTGGGACATCTCTGTGAAGAGCTCTGTTGATTTTCCTAATGAGGAATGTTGTTTTGGGTTGTTAGCCTGCCTCCCTTGATCTTGTGTTGAGTTTGACAAGGTGAGTTGAGAACACCCATTTCTGGTGCTGGAGTCTGGAGAGAACGTGCCTGCTGTTATCAAACAACCTGACTGTGAAAAGTTTGCTATTAAGAGTACTATTGAGATTTATCTCTGGAATTTTCTTGCATATTATGAAACTCTGACTAATTTTGCTGCCTCATGTAGAATTAATCAAAGAAATTATGAAATGATGAAGGAATCATCAATGCTGCTTTGGGAAATCTCATTTCAGAGGAGCACATCTGCAAAATGACACCTATTTTTCATTCTCCTTCAAGAAGCTGCGTCTCAATTAACAAAATTGATGATCTTAATGGATATACTTGTAGCAGGGGTTTCAGAGCCACCAGATGCTTCCATCTGACAGACCAGAAAATAGGAGTGTATCAGTAAGCATCAAAAAGTGGCAGTATTCAATATGTATCAGTCTTTAAAACGGGGTTTTTTAAAACCCGTATGTCACAGTTTGAGGGATATGCGGAGCCAGCAATGCAGTATTTTCATCTGTAAATATTAATTAGTCTGTTAGTTCGTAAATGCATATCTCTCTTCACTAATAGCAAGTTTCCCATAACAAAATGCGTAAGACCAGAGGCACGTTTTGCAGAGTTCATGGGGCTGAGGACTTTTGATGCAAGTTCTTATTTTAGGGCAGGGTCTAACTCTGTTGCCATTGAAATTGAGAGATTCTCTTTCAAATTCAGTGGGAGATGGCCCTTGCCCATGAATGCTTTAATATCACATGTTGCACATTTGCTACTGAGAGAAAATCCACATGGCTCTATGCTGCTTAGATATTTCAGTGGTTTGTGACCTGTTAATAACCTGCCTGAAAGAGGTGCATATTGAAATTATTCTTTGGAATGAATTGTCAGAATTTGTAACAGCACATATGGAAAAATATTTGCATCATATTTTACTGCTTTGACTTTTTCTTATGTGTTTTCCTGAGCAGTGATAGCTGCTGACACACAATGCTGACCAACAACAATAGATCTCATAGTGGTTTAGGGTACCATGTGTAAAACTACACAGCACTACAGTTATAAACATAGTGTTTGAGCAATGTGTATCCCTGACATGCCATTTTTGGAGTATGAGTTAGTCCTAATGACAGAATGGTGCATGTTTGAGTAAATATAGACTGGCCATGAGGTCAGCTGATGGGGCTCTGAGCCTTCCAGCTGCAGGTGTTGCTCCTGAGACATCGTATTTTTTATAATAATTAGAAATTGTTATTTTATGGGTACCTGTTCTGCTGGCCCATGATGAAGAATCAAGTTCTTCCATCTACTTCCCGTTTACCCCACAAGCATTCAGGCGGAAGAAGATACAAATTAGAAAGATGATTTCTGTACCTTCATGTGACTTCTCAGAGTATCAGTAATCCTCCACCTGACATGCATAAAAGGGGAACTTCCCTACTCTTTCTGCCACACGTTTACATGTATTCCTCTTCAGATCTGAGACTGAGAAATTCTTTCCGTGGATTCAATCTCCTCTCACCTGTGGCAGTGTTTTCATGTACCGCCTCGCTCTGTGGAAAGCAGGCATCTTCTGTCATCTCCCCACTCCCACTCTAGCATGTAAAGAAGTAGAAAAAAGTCAGCTTCTGAACTGAAGTGTGTTAGGGTGCTACCATGTTATGTAGTGTGATAAAATGTGTTGTTATAATGAATTGGGGTAGTACTTTTTACTAAACAAGCATGAAGATGTACATTTATATATTTTTTTTTTATTAAAGGACATGTCATCAAGATACCACTACTTTCAGAACTTTGTAATATGTTATAAGTAATTAAGCCTGAGGTTTAATGCACTGGTTGCTCAACCTGTGCCAGTCTGGCCCCTGCTTTGATAAGCAGCTTTGATCCCAAAGCAAGGGAAGGGTTTCTTTCTCCTTGGAGCATTAAATATGGTCCCAAAACAGACACATGTTGGTGGGCTGGATGCTTTGTGTTCTTGCTGTTACTTTGCAGGTCCTTGGATGTCACCCTGGTGGGTCTATTCCTGTACTCAGAATTTAGTTGCATAATGGATTTAGGCTCAAAACAGAGTTTTGCTTCGAATCAAATTAGTGCAAAAGCAACCTGCTGTTTGCTGGATCCATGAAGTGAGTTCAGTCTGCTTTCTAAGCCCAGTCAGGCATTTTTGCCTTCTAAATTCTTTACTATTTCCAGGAGCTCAAAACAGTTGCTCTTTTGGGGGGTTGATCCAGTCCTAAAGGCCATTGGTTCCCTGCAGGTATCTGGGAGAGGCAAGGGAGTTTGGTGGATGTAACACCCATTGCAATGTGTGTACTGGTAAACCAAGTGAGTAATTTTGGGGACCCACCATTTGTATTTAATGTGGCTGCAGGTAGATGGATTTTAAGCCCCAGAGAGTCCTTTTCAGCCTGCATTTCTTATGATCCAATGTGTATGAATGCTCTGAGCATTGCTGTTGCTGATGGCAACATCAGAAGTCCTTTGACTGAAGTGGAGTTATAACAGCTTATACCAGCACCCTTTTGGGTTCTAGCTTTCACACAAATAATATAAGAGAAACTCCAAAGTCACCAGTCATATTTTATGGTTGATTTTTCCATATGGTGTAGCTGTATGTGGGAAAATGTGACTGCAAGCTGATATTCCTGTAGTTTCTAGCTGCTTAAATAAATAATTTGAAGGGTATTTGGAACTGATAAACATGAAGTGTTTCTAAAATCTTTAAGCAGTTGGGAGGTGTCTGGGGCAGCAGTTTTTCATCAATGAAGTGCTATAGTGTAGCAAGATTTTATTGCAAATCCTGGGAGGTGTCAAATCCAACTTGTGATACAGTCAGAGATAAAGCAACCAATTTGTTTTGTCTGTCCTGAGTTTTTCAAAGGCTGTTGCTATAAGATAAAGAAAAGTCATTTAAATGTATTTGACAAAGAACAATTGACATTTCACTGCAGACTGCAAGATGCACTTGCCAGGCTAAACAGAGTAATGAATGCTATTGGGTTTTAGTAGTTATTGAGTTGTTCACGGTGGAGGTGCACCATTCTTGACTGTAATTAGTGTTTCAGGTTAGGACATTGGTCAGGCTAACTTGAACTGGACCTTGTCCATAAGGCATACCTGGAATTCTTCCCTGTGCAGATGCTGATTAAAACAGCCAAGAAATTTTAGCCTAGAGAGAGCACTCTACATAACATCCTAGCCAGGTCACCTTTTCTGTATGAACCTGTGCATGCTTGCAACATGTGGCACTGTTAATCAGATAGCTCCTGAAATTGTTTTTTGTTGTTAAGTTTGACATACTCTATGCATGTTTTAAGGAGTAAAATATAACCAAAATCTGTTTTCACTCCTTTGATTTTTTTTTTGTTCTTTTTTCTTTTCCAGGCAGAGGGTTCCAGACTCCAGAGAGAACTGAGAGCATATTTAGCAGCTATCAAAGGTGACTTTTCAGTTTTATATGTTTTCCTAAAGCAAACTAATTGAGACTAGTAGGGTTTTTTAAGGTATACAAAGACAAGTAATGGTTTTGTTGTTAGTAGGCCACATTTCTACTCTTTAGCCTCTTGCTAGGGGTTCTGCACCTTCAATGGCAACTCATGTGCATACTGTCTTGCATGCATGGCTCATCCTTGCCTGACCTTCATGTGCAGGATGGCTGCCTGGATTCTCACGTTGTGTGCATTTTGAGCACCCATGAAATGTTTGCACCTTGTTACTCATCTCTGCAAATACTAGAATATGAAATACCCCATGCAAGACAAGGGGTTGCTTGATCTCAGAGCTGTACCATTTCCAGGTATTACTAGTTAGATGATGATCTCCATCCAAAACCACACTCACTGTGGTTTCTCATGTATTTCTGACTGTTAAATCCATTTTTTTTTTACCCTTTTAAAATTTAAAAATCGAATGTGATCTCTTTCAATACTGCATTGAAAATCCAAGTGTCAGAAGCTCACTGGTCAGTGTTTAAATATCAGAGATTAAGTAAATAGTTATTTAAATCCTATTGGACATATGTAGTTGTAAATCCAGCACATTCATCTTAGCATCATAGGCAGAATGTTCTCTTTCTTAGGCTGCCTCTCTTTAGAAGAGTTGGAGGCCATGTGATAAAGGGAAGGGAATGAGTTGACTGGCAGACAGTAATGGCTTCTTGAAGTAAATACATATATATAGGTGATAAATGTATATTTGTGTATGTATTTTTAATGTAGCTGCAGTCCAGTAGGGAGAGTGTTACAAATGAATGATAACATTCCTGGAAGTCATAACAAAGCTTCAGCAGCTGTTGATAGGCAGGGAAGAAAGCTCTTTTTGATGACAATTGTATAATGGGGAGAAAAGCAGCAGCTTGATGTCTTCAACTGTTATTTACTGGAAAGGGTTGGCAAGGAAAATCCTGTACCACACAAAGGATATTTTGCCTTGTAGGGATTTGCACTCTATCCTTTGTTCTTAAAGGAAATCTCAGCATCAGTCATTTTTGGGGACCTGTTGGATGCTGATTTTACTTTCAGGCTTTTAGTCATCTCTTCCCCACACCCATTATCAGGTGGATACTCGGAGGCAGTGTGATGAGGCTGTTTGTTGGCCAGATGGATTTTTATCTCATGTAGGCTGACTGTTTACATGCTGCTTTGATTTCCGTGTTGGTGACAACATTCCTCCTCTCAATTTTTCATGTTCTTTCTCTTTCTCCTTCTGTCCCTTTCCTGGTACTCTGTGCATTTGTGGTCTTTTTGCCTAGTGTGCTAGTCTGTGCACCATTTTGTTTTTAACTTGGTGTTTTCATTTTTTCACTTTTTCATTGTGTGAGTATTGCAGTTTTAGCCATGCTTTTCTGCTCAGCATCTTTCTCTTGTTGTAGCCGTAAGTCCATATTTCAAAATAATTGGGACTTCCTTACTATTGACGCGTCTTTATCTTAAAAAAGACCCAGTCATAAGCAGCCCACAAGCCTTAAAAATATTATTCTCCAAAGCCACAAGCCACCAGTGGGCATCCTTGGAACACGTGTTGGCATGCCAGAATACTGTGAAGTAAAAGGACAGCCCAATACCACAATATGCAGCTCTGGCTGGGGCTTCCCCAAGGTTGACTAGCTCAGCAGTGGCAAAAACCTCTCCAGATTTTGGGTGGCAGAAACAAATGCAGCAACGGCTACAGTCTCTTTGTTGCTATTTGAAGATTTTGGAGAGGCTATGAATATTCACAAAAGCATGGGAACCCCTATCTTAGCCACTGGAGTGGGATTTCTGTACCGAGGACATCTCAGCCTTGGAGGGGTGTTATCATCATTGGCTCATTTTGCAGGGAGAAGGGGTGGTCATATCATTGGAAAGTAATCCACTTGACATCCTTGTACTCTCAGAGGTGTGAGAAAAGCAGTTTGTTATAAAGGGTTTCAGGAACTGGCAAGACAGCTAACTTCGTTAACTAAAAGCATTTTATGAAGCTGGTATGTTGTGAACTCCAGTGAGAAGTTTAATTTTGCTGTGTGACTTCTGAGTAACTGGATGTTGGAAGTTGGGAGTACAAGATCCAGGCATGATTTAAGCAAGGAATGGTCAGTTGAGCCTTTTAATGACCCTGTGTCCCTTCATTTTATAATATAGTTGACAATTTGACATTTAGTATCACATTCTTAAAAGAATTGTTGCAGTATTCAGACTCCTCCTGTCACTCAGAGGTTATTCTTCGTCTTAGCTGCATCTTGATCTTTACAGCTGGTTACTCAAGGACTCAGAGGAACTATGTTATAAAGCTGTTGACCTTGTGAATGGTTTCCATGTGCTGTTTTATTTTGCCAGCATGATAGTTTAAAGTCTGCTGTGTAACAGTGGTGTTTGTACTGACAGGACTGTGTACTATCCCCCATAGCTTTAGTCATCTTGTGCTCAGTCTTCTGCCTCCTCCAGTCTCCTTGGCAACATGTGTCTGGGTTCCCTTCTTCATGATTTATTTTTTAAGCTTTTGAGAGCTGTAGGTGACTTGAACAGTTTTATGGGCCAGTTGTAAAAGAAAAACCTTAAATTGGCTTCCCATTTTCTACTTTCTGAGCTCTTTGCAGGCTGCAGTGCAGATGGGGAGATACAAACCTGAATCTGCATGGAGGTGGCAAGGTGGTAGATGTAAAAAGGGATTCTGCATCATGAAAAAAAAAGCACTGTACTTTTCAGGTGGCTTAATGTGAGAAATAATAACCAGTCTACAGGAAGGGAAGAGGAGATTCTGGAGGTCTGTAAGCAGTTTTGTTGCCTGGTTGTTATCCTACAGTTGATAGAACTGCACATATGCTCCAGGAACACAAATCATAAAATCAATCATTATTTCATCGGAGCAGTAATACTATTTGTCGTATTTATGTAAAATTTAGTAATAAGTGATGAAATGATTGAATTGTTCCTGTGGAAAATCTAATGGGTAACTAGCAATAACACATACAGCCATTATAGCAGGATAGGTCATTTCCTGGAGAACTGCATATGAAGCTCTCTTCCCCCCTCAAATGATTAAATATTAAGACCCAGACCGAGGTGGCTCTCTCCATCAGGAAAATGGAATTTTTTTTCTGTTTCAGCCTAGATTTCCCTGCTGGGGAGTGAGGAACCCCCACAGTGTAAGATTCCTTTGACAACATGGAGTCTCAGACCAGTGTCAATCTCCATGGGAGCTTGAATACGTTGGCATTTTCATGGCAAAGAGTCACCTGCCCTCTGCCATCTCCGGGGTGCTTAGTGGGAATGTCTCTGCATGCTACCTCCAGGATCCCTACCAGATGTGAGCCTCTAGGAGTCCTTTGAGGCTTCAGGGAGAGTGGCTCTTCCCCATAGAAAGAGGGATGATTTAATCTGTGAGCTTCAGACTTCAGTAACTGGATTATTTAGTATCATTTTTCCAAAGCGATTCAATTATTTTGGCATTTGGAGTTCTTAAATAAGTGAACCAATTACTGAGAAGCAGCAGTATTAAATGAAACAATTGATATTAAATATAAATTTCTAACTGTTCATCAGCAGTAAAAATTCTTTCCACATTTCTTAGTACTTTAATGACTTGCTTTAAACAACTAATCTTTCTCAGTGACAGCAGTTAAAAACAGCAGAGAGGCACAGCCCACAGTCTGTGGCTGAGACACTGATCCTCTTTAGTGCTGAATAATGCATAAAAGGTATCAACACATAAGAAATAATTCTATGTGAAAACCAGGCAAGTAAAATAAATCATTGAACATTTTAAGTTTATGTCCAGTGGCATGAAAAAGAATGGGAAACCACTGGATTGGTATTTACCTGTGCCCTCATTTGGGCTGAACCCATGACAGCAGTAAACCGAGGATATATGCAGTAGGAGTAGGATGGATGATGTTGGCCTGTGGAAATTTCAGACTGAAGCCTCTGACTAAAGAAGCCAAGTACTCTTAATGCCCACTTGCCTCCTGCTGCAGTTGGATTTGATTGATGGTTTTGACAGGGACATTGAGAATGGAGGATTACCAAATTATCAGAACTGAAAACAAGTGCAAAAGTTGGTGTGGCTTTGGTATATGACTCAGGCATGGGATATTAAGTGTCTTTTAGTTAATCTCTGAAGTAGATAGACATCTGAGTCCTGCAGTACTTACAAAGGAAAGTCTGTGTAGGAAAAGGTGCTGTACCCAAGCCTGGTCTGTGACCAAGCTGAGTACAAGCTGCAGGAGGGATTAGACAGCAGCTGTGCTAGCAGGAGCAGACATGGCAGGTTTAGCACACAGTGTCCTTAAGAGCACAAGTTCAGGTATCAGAAAGGATCAAGCATAAGCAGGGATTCACAAACCTTCTTGCTCTCTGTGTTCGCCCTGACTGGACACAGCCTTCTGGAGTACTGTGCTGGTTTTTGCCTTGCCTCCTGAGCTGATTAATTTGCATTGTCATTAAAGATCTCAAATGAGTCCTGCCTGGAAAAATATGTGAAGATATCTGTATTTTACTGTAATCTCTCATATTCTAGGCAAAAAAAAAAAAATAAGTCCCTTTGTTCAGGAACCTTTCCTTAGCTGGTGATACGTCATCCTAAGCATTAAACACAAAGGAGAAAAGGATGAAATGCATCTTGAGTTCCTGTGCTTTACCAATTCTTTGAGCTGAGCTCTATTGTTAAGAAGCAGCACGATAATCCCTGAAGAGATCAAATATTCTGTTTTGGCCCAGAACCTTTTGGTTTAAGGGTGAAAGCTTGTACCCTGTGAACACCAACATTTGCTTTGTACTCATTCTCCCCCTTTCCCATGCCATTCTCTCCTTCGTATGCAAGCTCTGAGAACAGCCATCTACCTTCAGCTCCTTCAGTATCTTTCTTCCTCTCCTACCCATTCCATAGACCACTATTTTTATATTAGGAAATGTACATTACTGCATTTATTTTCATGTCATGTCTCAAATGTGTGTTTTGGAGTCCATGGTGGAATAGCTACTGACTAGGTCAAGTCTGCCTTTCTAGGCATTCAAGTTTCATATGAATTCTCTTCCTGAACTTTTCTGCATGCAGAAAGCAGAAATACCAGTGTTATTCCTAAATTCAGCCACTGAGCAGTGAAATCTGAAGATCATGCTGGCGATAATTTCAAGACAGCACAGATGTGCTGCAGCAAACTGACTTCAGCTGGAGAAAAAATGTGGGGTTTTCTTTTTTAAAGTTAATGCTAGGTACAAAAACCCCGTGTGCATTGTCAAGATTTTGGAAAGAATTTGAAATAAAGTTGTGATTTTAAAACTATCAATTCTAAACTGTCTCTTGACATGCTAGGTGAGACCAGTTTGATCTCAACATCTGATGTATTGGTGCTCCATCAAAACCGCAAGGCAAACCCCAGTGCCTTCAGTGAGAGCAGTAATTTATTCACTGGGGTTAAACTGATCTCACTGAAGATAAATACAGGCTCTTTCTCGTAATATCATTGAAGCTGCTTTACATTTAAGCACATTCCTCTGTGTATTACAGAATGGTAACCCATCAGTAGTCCCCGTTCTTGTTTCACCTGTGTTAACAAGTGTGCTCAAGGTGACAGATGTGTTTTGGCTTAGTGCACTTCTCTGTAGACACCACCCCATTACAAGCATAAATAGGTGCTGGGCTCCACATACTTTTAAACCTACTGGGTGATGATACAAGATAATTCTTTCTGAAACCAGCTCCATTACAGTACTCTCCCATGTTCAGGTGTAAATTTTCCCTAGACACTGTCTCAGTTCTTGGCAGTTGTTTGCTTCATTATGAATATAGCCTTAGGTCAGCATTGTTATTGTGGGTACAAGAATAACAAGCTCAATCTTTCTTGCTTTTCACATGGAAGGTCCTGAGGCTGAAGTATCTTTGAAAACAAGGAGAGAAACCCTGAGTTCTGTTCTACCTGTGTGTGACCTCCCCAATTACGGGGAGCCCTTTTGTTTAGTGCAGACCTCTTCTAGATTTTCTCCTAAGTCCATTTTTATAGCCAGCAATTCCCATGAATCTCTGCCATTTTAAACATGCCACCCTGGAGGTGCCACCTCTTCCACAGAGATTGCCATGATACTCATTATGAGCAAGGTGGGAAACTGTTTTGTAGGGTGGAAGAACTGAGAATAGCCAAAGGCAGGTTGCTAGTTGTTTGTCTCTTCAATGACAGTCTTTCAGTTGGGTATTATATTAGGTTGTCTCTAGTGGGCAGGACTACCCCTCCAGTTTGTTATTTGTGTTCAGCTATATTTTGTTCAGAATAGAAAAAGAAATCCTTAATCTAATAGAAACTTTTTTCCCCACATATAAGTATGGGTTTCTCCTTCTGGGAGGGACACTTCTTGTTGACTTGTGGGAGCTGTGTGAAAATAAAGGCTTCATTTCAGCTCATGAATACAGTATTCTAAAGATGCCAGTAAGAATAGTATAATGGGTACATGTGGGTCAAAATATAGATATTTAGCAACTGTTTCTTGTAGTTTGCAGTTACATGTTCCTCCTTCTGTCTAATCACAGGGATGCAAGATGCTTCAAAGAAGCTTACAGAGTCTCTTCATGAAGTGTATGAGCCAGATTGGTACGGCCGAGAAGATGTGAAAATGATTGGAGAGGTAGGATGTGTGGGAAGAAATTATTTCTGGCTGCAAATCGATTAATATAAGCTGTGTAGGAGAACTGTACATCTGGAATCACCCGTAATTCTTTGTTGCGTGTTAAATCCTGTTTTCTGAGCAGAGAAGTTGCTGGTCTTGTGAAATGCACCTCCTGCTGACCAGATGCCACATTTGCAGTGTCTGTTTTATGAACTAGCTGACGTAAGCTCCCACTGAGATCAGCGCCAGTGTAGGCAGAATTGGTCCTAATAGCAAATGATTGACAAGGTTGCACAAAGTATCTCACATGCGCTTTCACAGTCAGGATTCTCAATTCAACTGAATGTTAAGAACAATCAAGTCTGCTTTATCCTCGTGTGCTATATAGCAACTGTTGAGCCAGGGGCACTAAACAGGCTATCTGACAGGACACTCTCTGACAAGAATTTGGAATTTAAGGGCAAATAAGACTGCAGGGCATGATTCATTTTAGCCTTTTTTGCTTCTTTCAGTGATTAGAGAAGAGCTATCTTTTCTAAAGGACACTGCAGGAATTTGACTTGAGGTGCTCTGAACTGCCTGCTTAAACAGCCTTAATTCTAGGGTAGATCTGTCAGCAGATGTGTTGGTGGTGACAAGAAAGTGCAAATGGTTGTCAGTGCAGCTTTCAACCACCTAGCATTCACTTTGCAAGGCCTCCTGCATAATATAGTTAAGAGAGTGGAAGACAGAATAGTCTTCCCAAATCTGCGTAGTGATCACTTTTCTTCTGACTGCCTTCCTCTGCCCTTCTCTGCTGCTGAAGGCATGTCATGATCTTGATTTTAAAAGCACCCTACTTCCAAACTGTGTAAGTGAAGATACTACACCACTTACATTGTTTTAGGTAAAACAGCTGGAAGACCTCCTGCTGCATCTTGCTGTAGCGCCTCATCTTGTATTTGTAGACCATTAGGATTTACACTCAGAAACTTGTAATTCTCTGTGAAAGGACCAGAATTTGGCTCTTAATTACTGTTAGATACAGGGACAAACGTGAGATGTGTCTTTTCAATAGGAGACTCATGTGGACAATGTGACAAAATATCTGCTTCTGAATTTTACCCCTGTATAATTGTAAATGTAGATCTATGCATCACTCATTCTAGAGTAAAAAAGAATGATCCTTTTTGTGCAGTCCAGGAATAAATGATCATTCCAAAAGGGATCCATATAGATGACCTTATTCTGTATGGTAGCAAAGATGATGGCTTGAAGGACTCTTGAGCAATGCTATTTGAGTCCATTAGCCTTCAAAAAATCTCCATGATATTAATTTGTCCAAAACATGAATCAGCAAGATACAAAAGCAAAGGCACGAGAGTGGCAGTTGCTTGCTATGATCTAATGCTGTGCTGCTCTGCAGACCACTGTGATTAAATATTGTGTTAATAAATGAGGTATTTCTTTTAAGCATGATTAATAGCTTGTAATAATTCATTAGGGACTCTGTTAGGGTAGAATATGAATGAACTGCATGCTAGCATTGCACAGCATTTGTAATATGCCCTATAGTAGCTCATGATTAAAGAAATACTGAGAAATAGCTTTCTGGACTTGCAGAGCAGTGCTCCCCACCTTTAGCTTCCCTCCCACTGAAGGATGTTGGCATGTTTCATACCTGGCATCCCAGCTCTTTAGCAGTGTGAGGCCGAGTTCTTGTCTGTGCTTTGGCCATTTCATCCCATGTCCCTTAATTGCACAAAATGCGTGGGGTAGCAAGACAGCTCTTAGGGTAGATCTTTCAGCTTTTATTTTAAAAATGACCTGGTAAAGCTAAGCTTACAGATCCTTGTCATTGATGGGCAACCTGCTTTGTTTTTTACTTTATTCTGTTTACTGTTCTACTTTTAGTTGTACTTCTTTTCTCTGTAAGGAAGGTTCATCATCAGTGAACACACTTAGGCATAAGAACTACGGCAGCTTCAGATCCTGTGTTGTTGACCGTCAGGGACCTGAAACCATGAGGAAGAACATGAATCCATGATGTCCTTGTTTTCTCATAGCAGTTACTCATTGAAAGAATGAGAATACAAATTAATTATTAAGCTTCATCTGATTTTGTTGTGAATTAAAACTTGTAATGTCAAGGTATTCCTTTTCATTTACCTTATAATCACACTATGATTTATTGCCATAAAGAACATTGTAAAACCTCAGAAAGAATAATCTTTACCAGTTGCATTTGCATTTCTCCTAGTTTGGGAGTCAAATGAAACTTCTAAGCACATTTTTCTCTTTTCTGCCTTTACAGAAATGTGATGAACTTTGGGAAGACTTTCATCAAAAACTGGTGGATGGGTCATTGTTGACCTTGGATACATATCTAGGACAATTTCCTGATATCAAGGTACAGTAATGATTTCCTACAAAGGACAATTTGTAAAATTGCTGTTGAGTCATAAAATAAATAGCAAATGAGATTAAAAGCAAAGAGAAATAAAAAGGGAGGTGGGGGGAGGGGGAAGAAGCGTAAGTCATTCCGTCTGCAGGGTAAAAGATGCTCTGTAAGTAAATCCCTAACGTTAGGCTGCACTGATTTTCCAAATGAACAAAGATATTTTTCATGCAGTAGTACTTGGAAGTAAGTCAGCCTTTATAGATGTTTCTTCCTGCTCCAGTTTATTTGTTTTGAGAGAGTTCTCACCAGCTTCAATAAGGACACGCTTAAGCTCTTCAGCTGTTAAGATGCCAGAAAAATTGCATGAAAAGCATGATTTCTGTATTGGCTAGATGCGCCTGTCGGTATCTAAATATCTTTCTCTTAAGTGAGCCATGATTCCTATCTTTTAATTATTTATGAAAAGATTTTGTAATACACATCAGGAGAGGTTGTTACGCAGATTCTGGCCTCTTCCATATGCCTGTCCAGTGTACATACAGTCCAGGGAGATGGTTGCTAGATGAAATGTGTGGGTATCATTACAGGTGAGAGGTGGATAAATTTTATTTGAATGTGACAGTATGGATATAGCTGGAAATTCTTTGGAGTTATTTATAATTGAGTAGATATTACGCAGTCATCCCCTTTGTCAGCAGGGATCAAACTAAAAAGTAATACAAATACCTCATCGTTACTTCAGTCTCAAACTTGCTTATAAACCAAATTGCCCCTATGCCCTGTCAGCATGTGGAATTTTCATATCATACATAGCTTTGTAGAGTTGGTATTTATCAAAAGACTTTTGTTTAGTTTTAAAAGAATTATAGCAAGTAAATTAGAATTCCTATTATACATTGAACTCCAGTTATCTTAGGCAGAGTTGTCAGAGAATATACTGAGGAGTATATTTTAAGCATTTTTTCCAACTCTAGCAAAGAATATATTTATTAAATTTGCACGCTGTATAAGGGAAGAAGATACTGTTACCACGAGTTTAACATGTCCACTTATTTTAAAGAACGATGCAAGTCTTGCATAGCATTGATATATCGCTTCTAAGGCCTGCAAGCCCTGCACCCACAAAAAACCCTTCCAAACCATCTGTAAATGGATTCCTTATTTAAAATAAGATGATTAGTTTGTCTCTTTTACCATTACCATGTTCATGAATGATATTGTAGTTCAGATACTAACAGCAGATAAGGGAGATTAAAAATGTATCAAAAACTTGAAAGACAACGTGAGTAAAATAGCTTTTAAAGCAGTGCTGGTTTTGTTGACTTTCATTTCTCCCCCTGTACAGACTCGCATTGCAAAACGAAGCAGAAAGCTAGTGGACTATGACAGTGCCAGGCATCATCTGGAAGCCTTGCAAAGCTCAAAAAGGAAAGATGAAGGCAGAATTACCAAGGTACTGCAATTGGAAGGATGCTGGCAGAAGATCTGGGGAGCTTGGGAGTCATTTGTTTCTGTGCGGAGCCAGAGCACAGAGTTCCTCTTCTTTTTCCCCCTTCAGAAAGGGAAATATATAATGATATCCTTGATCATAAATGTGTATTGGATATTTTGGTGCATTTGGAGGGCACATTTGGCCTCTTTCAGGAATTAATCCTATTTGAGCCCTAACTTGCTCTCTTAATGAGACTGAGGGTACAGCAAGTGCTGTGTTGGCCTTCACGTGCAGGACTGAGTTACATCCTTTATTATTAACATTGTAAAAGACCCACAAAATAAATGCACAAATCCAATTTTGGCAGGTTTTGCTATGTCATAGTGTTTGCAGAAGTCACCCTGTTTCATTTCTGTTCAGGCAGAAGAAGAATTTCAGAAAGCGCAGAAAGTGTTTGAAGAGTTTAACACTGATTTACAAGAAGAGCTGCCATCTCTATGGTCACGGTAAGCCTAGGCAAATAGTGTCTGGAAGGCCTAAAGGGTGAGTAAGAGAAAGAAACCAGGGGATTTTAATGAGCATTATCTTTTTTGAAGTAATAAAAGGGGAAAAGCCTGCAAATGATCCAAAATTATACTTATTATAAGTGTATGCTTATTTCTTTCAGTGTATCTTGGCACTTAAGATTCCTTATCATATCTTCATTCTGAGATGCGAAGAGGCTTCCATTTTATGGATAAAGAACTGTGTCAGAGCACAGAATGACAGGTTATAACTATGGCCCACTGCTTCCATAACCTTTCTCAGACACCTTGGTGGTGGTCAGTTATTAATAAAAAGGATCAAATGCTTCTGCTTTCAAAAATAACTTCACAGAGCAGCCATGTGCTTTTCTAGATTTGCAATGGGTCTACTTATAAGTCATTTTTCTGTAAAAGATATTGAAACAAAGAACCTTACAAATATATAAAGATTTTATGGCAGTTGCTTCCAAGTTCCTGTGAAGTACTACTGAGGTGGTAGAAGAAGGGGAAAGCAACATTATAACTACATGAAAATACACATTTTGTAGCTTTTAACTGTGTCTGCGATGTGAAGGCATTTGATGGTATAGATAATTCATTTGAGATGTTGAGGCATGAATTGTGTTCATACAGACAATGCAGACAAAATGAATGGGAGAACAAAAGCAGTAAAAAAACAAGTAGCTCATTGGTGTGCTATGGTCTTTAACAAATGCTGGAGTGGAAATGTGTTGCGAGTCACTGAAGTATCCTTTGTCTTCTCTGCCTTCTAAATTGATTCCTGTTAAATTTCAGATCAATAGAGGGGTTTCCTGCTGCGTTTCTTCTTATTTCAGTTGAAATGATTCTTAGAACTTCAATATATTAATTTTGTGAGCTTACTAAAAATAAAATGGCATATGAAAGATTTAGAGTAAGAGCCCTTTTATTTCAGTACGTGTATTGCCAGCTAACTAGTCTCAGAGAAAGGTAGAATTTAATTTGAGCAATAGGCGTAATTTAGAAAGCAATTACTTTTGAAAGCCTTTACTTTTTAGTTATTACAGTTCTTCAGAGAGAAAATAATCCATTGAGTTGACACTTTGCAGGCTTATTCTTATGCCAAAGATGGTTTTTGTTGAAAAATCATTGAGAAATTACGCATGAAAGTTTTAAATAGGCAAAAGAAAAATTTAAAGCCTAAAAAAGCACTTCTACTTTTGAAGTGAGCAAGCCGTATGTGATCACTCACCCCAAGCAAGCAGATTTTTGACTGCATGTGCAAAAACATCGTCTATATTAGGATTTTTTTTTTTTCTTTTGCATATATATTCATGTATTCTAGGGCTGATTTCTTTAAGGAAGACTGAGCATGGGGGACCCACCTTCAGGCTGTACTGAGCTGTATATCTTAAAGCTGCCTCTAGAATCACCCAACTCACCTTGATGCTGCAGTAGGATTTTAGGGCGCAGGCGCTTGCAGTGGTGGACTGGTACCTCTCTCCTTTTAGTCAGTGCTTGCCTATTGTCTAGTGGGAGATAGACTATTCAGAGCACCTGGCCTTCCATGTGCTTGCACCACACTTATTCCAATCCAGGCTTCCCCTTGCCTGAAACAAGCTGAAGCTCCCCACTATGGAATCGTCTCAACCTCCCCACTCTCCTCAGTGTGAAATATGGTGATTCTTAACACAAACAGAAATAATTGTGAATAAACTAGCCTGAAATTTTAACATTTGATACAATTTGCTTTGCTGAGAGTAATAGTCAAGAATGCTGCTTGTAGTCTGGGAAAAAAAATAATTTGCCTTTGTGGCCCTCCCACCCCTATCTTTTATTCTTTTTCCTTTCTATGCGCCATCCTCCGTAGACGAGTTGGCTTCTATGTGAACACCTTCAAAAACGTATCCAGCCTCGAAGCCAAGTTTCACAAGGAAATAGCTGTAGTGAGTAAAAATGAGTACCTCATTTTATAATGGTTTGTGTGATGTGCATAACAGCAAACAAATGCTGCAAGTAATGCAGCAGTAAAAATCTAGCAGGGGCATACATGACAATTTGCCCTAGATCCAGATTTGTACTATAACCTTGGTATTTGCTTCAACTTGCCATTTTTGTACTGTCCTTAAGGAAAGGGCAGTCTGAACAATTTTGGGTTATAATGCACTATGAGTTCTATCACTAAATTCACTTTATATTCTGATAATTTCTCCATTCCTTTTAGCATGCTGTTACCTTCAGTATTTTTTCTATGTCCAATTGCTAAGCGTCACATTGCTTTAATGAGTACAAAAAAAGCCCAATGTCAAGCATTCCCTTTAAAACCCCTTACATACATTGTCAGCAATGCCACATTATATGTGACTCCTAAGCAATGGAGCAGTTTCAGAGAGGATCTTTTGAAAGTGCTCTGCTAAGCGGTAGTGCATTATCCATAGTAACCTGTTTAATAGGAACCAAAAATGTTTGGAAAAGTTGCTTGAAGTCCCATGTAAATTGGGATTAAGTTTTTGAGAGGAGCACATGAATCTTCTTGGCTACACATGTTGCTTTAAGCTTCAGGAGACCTCCTTCACCAGAGATCAGGCAGCACCCAGTCACTAATAAACTTGTTCTCTGAAAAACAGCTTATGTTTTTGAAGAACTACTGTTATCTTTGATTCTATGAATTTTGATAGGTTTCCACTTACGCTTTTGATATATGTGGCACTGAGTATTTTTGGAAGTACTTATATACTATTTAAAAGTTATCAGATTGTATATTATCAGGTTATCAGTTGTCTAACCAGGTTTATCACCTGTGTTTTTAATCATGACTGTAGTGCTTCAGACAAACTCAAGGAAGTGTTTTGTTTTCTCAGCTGTGTCACAAACTCTATGAAGTGATGACAAAGCTGGGAGATCAGCACGCAGACAAGGCCTTCACCATTCAAGGGGCACCAAGGTGGGTTTGCTGCTTCTTTTAAATGAATTCCATTGCAGTAGGCTTTGTGGGTTTCAGCATATGTAGTAATCGCCTACACCATGTGTAGCGATTGGAGTACAACACAGTCAATGGGTCTGTCCCTTCAGGATGGCAGATGAAGGTACTTTGCATGAAGTTCTTCTCAACATGAGTAAAGGTGCAAAACTCCCTTCATCGTCATTTAGTTTTCCTTTCAGAAAAAATAATAAAGGCCAGATCCTCTGCTGTTGCAAGTTAGCCTAGCTCGCTGTGGACTATTACACCAATAGGCACCAGCTAACTCTATAGCTCATTTATTCTTAGGTGCTTAGTTTACAGCCACATTGCTAACTCTCATAGTTGTTTCTTTTTAATGCCTTGAGGTTAGATGTTTTTTTAGCTCCTAAAGGCGTATGATTAGGTGAGAAATGCAACCTTTGTCAGTTAACTTTCATCTCTATTGCCCATGGGGAAAAGTCAAAGAAATGTGATCTGAGAGTGCATCTGAAAAGCTGAAGTGAAAAGAATGTCACAAAATGTCATATTTTAAATGATTTTAAAGAGAAATTTTGTCTTAAAAATAAAAGAAAAAAATATCAGATGATGCTTTCTTGAGGTCAGAGAACGTTAGTCCAGTACTTCTGATATTTTTGCTTAGAACAAATATAGCCTTTCTGCCATAACTTGATCTCTCAGTACTGTAGTGATAGGCAGAAGATGTTGAAATGATAACTCAATGATATTTAGAGTGAATACATAAATCCTGATTTTTCAGCCAATCCCTGAATTTTCAGCCAATCCCTGAATTTTCAGCTCTTCAGGAGCAATGAAAACAATACTAATTTGCCCTCAAGATGGACTCAGATTAGCAACAATTAAGACTGACCAAACAACATAGCATCTGCCTCAAACATATGGCCAATAGTCTGCATTTGTTTTGATCTCACTTGGGAAGAACAAAGAATGGAATGTGGAATCTTCTGATCTAATGCAAGATTCAGAACTACTTTGTTGAGTATGTATCCAGCCTTTTTGTTTGGATTAGCTTGGTGTTAATTCATGCTTCTTAAGATACATGCATACACACTACCTCCAGAGTTGCTAATTTGAGTCATCACTTCCAGCCCAGGATGGATTTACAAGCATGGATTTACAAGCTGGACTATGTTTCCATAAAGGATTTGTAAAATACTTTTATGGGATGAAAAATAATATAGTGCTGGAAAGTTTTAAGCACATTTTTGTAATAAACAGGTATTTGTTCCACCTGTGTCTTCTAGACTATGTCCAGCATACACATGCTTGATCCCACTGAATTACTTGTTCCATCAGTGGGGGAAACCGTAATTATTGCTGCAAATGAGAAAGCGTAGGTTAATGTGGTGTGACCTTCTGAGCTTTAAAAATTCTTTTTAAAAATACACTATTTTTTTACTTTCCATGTTACTCTCTTTTGCTGTACTGTTCACAGAGCCTTGTGTGAAAATCTGCATAGATTTTGACTTCTGTTATTAGTTGCGATGCTCTAAAAGACTACTTAGGAGTGGGTCTTTGTAAGATAAAACAGCTCTCCTTTTTAGATGCATGAGGAGTAGACCCTAGACAATTGCAGCATCTAATCCTTAAAGAACTGTATAAAAAGAAACAGCTTAAAAGCTTGTATGCTACTGAATGTCCTGAAGGCAAATGCTGTACGTGGGAAAGAAATTTCTTAATAACTACTTATTTTTTCTTTTTTCACTATTTCCACAGAAAGAGGTGGTGAGTGTGAGCTAAGTCTGTTCTTTCCAAAGAATGAATTTTTTTTGTGTTAGCATTAGGAACATGTTTATGTTGTGGTCTCTTCAGTCAGGTAGTGCTTCTGTTCTCCGTGAAGATGCATAGGAGTTGCTCTTCTCTTACCGAGTACTGTGGTCGTTGAGTGTTGTAGTTTATAGCCTCCCTGAGTTGTAAGCTTTCAGCAGCTCTAGGTAGCTCAGTATGTCTCAGTGTTTGCACCAGGTCCTTTCATGCGAGGGGCATATCCTTTCTCAGGACTTCATCAGATCTTTTCTTGCTACCACCAGAGCTCTGTTGAAATCACTTGACTAGTGCTTGTTTATACTCGTGGTGAGTTGCTTCTCTAAATAGTGATACTTTATAATAATCTTGGTGGTTTTACTTTATTAGAAACTTTGCAGAGTTGCCAGGCTTTTAAAATTATTTGCATTACTCATTGTTATGCTTTCCCCTGGGGATTTTACCTTTAAAGCCTTTTATTCTGAGAAGTGTATGAAATAATAATTCCAATCATAATTTTTGACAATAATTCCATCTCATTTTATGAAAGTTACAAACTTATACATGCAACATTATTTCAAATACAGAATCTGAAAAAGTGCAGGTACTCTGTCTCCCTCAAGTTATAATGATCCGGTAAACAGATCCAAAAATCAAGATCACTCAAAACTTAAACTTCCTTTGACATTGTCGATCACTGAATTTTAACTGAATTTAATTGCAGCTTTAGTTTTAGTCACTATGTAATGGCTCAGTTCATCTCCTGTGTGTACTGCCTTTTGAGGTCACTAGCATTACATCAGGGATGCAGTTCAACTATTGCATCAAATTGTCAAGGTATAAGTCAGCATGATGTGTATGTATTCAGCATGTTTGCTTCTGTCTAGTGACTCGGGTCCACTCCGCATTGCAAAAACGCCATCACCACCAGAGGAGGTCTCTCCCCTGCCAAGCCCTACTGCTAGTCCCAACCATATGCTGGCACCAGCATCTCCAGTACCAGCCCGACCGAAGTCACCCACACAGGTAAGCATAAACCTAGCAAGAGAAACTGGCCTGTTCTGCAGTAAAAGGTAGCTGAGATGATGTATGTGATGGATTTTCTGTATAGACTGTGACTGAGAAATGATAGGGAGGCCTCTGGCTCTGTTGTACTCTGTTCTGTTAATTGATTGTTCATTCCTGTGTCACAAGCATGGGTGGAAAGTGGTTTTTTTTTAAAAAGGAAAAATGAAGAAAATTTAAGGTGCCCAGTGAACTGTCGGGACTTGTGGTGGCAAAGCAAAACACTTCTTAAAAAGTTGCAGTCTCTAAGGACCCATATCCCAGCAGTGAGAGTTTGAAAAAAACTATTTCTAAAACTCCCTGTGAATTTCAATTATGCATTATGTATTTATATTATATATACACTATGTATTTCTTTATATGCATCTATTTAGATACATTATGTATTTCTATATATACATTATGTGTTACATTATACATTATGTATTT
Source organism: Psilopsiagon aurifrons (assembly GCA_025447955.1). Lineage (NCBI taxonomy): Eukaryota > Metazoa > Chordata > Aves > Psittaciformes > Psittacidae > Psilopsiagon > Psilopsiagon aurifrons. Next base: position 26,855 of record JAOEHY010037277.1, read on the forward strand.
CTGCTCTTCATTCATCTTCAAATTTAGCCTGTGAGTATCACAGGTCTGGTCAACCTCTGCAACAGAAAATAGATCTAGCTTAGATAATGCTGTGGTAGTGAAAGGCATGTTGATTGTTATTAAAACTGCATTGGTAAGTTTTACACCATTGGAGTCACTGGGGTCATTTCAGTTCTCACTAGAATTGGTGACGTAAGAACCAGTTTCATGCATCAGTTTCATCTGTAGCATAAGAGTTGTATGTGAAAGTTTGTGGACACATCAAAGGCTTGTGTTGATGTCACTAATATTTTCAGAATTGGGATAGTTTCTGTGCTGATTACTCTTTCTATGGTGAAGAAATTTAATTTTGCATTTAGTTGCATGTAAGCGCACTTGTTTTCTGTGGTCTCCCAAAATGTGATACCTCACTGCCTGAATATTTATCTGCTAGGACTTTGTTTTGTCTTACTGGTGCCAATGGTGTTATGTCGTGATACCACTCAAGAATTTGTTGTAACTTTTTTTCTTGGTATTTTGACAAATCTTAAAGTTATCTGACTGTGTTTGGTATTATTCCAAGCAAACAGTTTGTCCTGGTTACGCAAATCTCTGGAAAGCAGGAGCAATTAGTAACCTAAGTGCCTTTGAGGTGCTGTGGTTCCCAGAGGTGATATGGCCTTAGCATTAAGTGGGCTTTAATTGTAGAAACAGGTGGGTAGGAACAAAATCCTGAGGCTAAACAGGTAGGAACATAAGAAGCCAAAAAGCTGCAGAGACCTGGTTCTTTGTTGTATTGCCCTTCCAAGTATGAACTGCATAGGAGAGGAAGTGTCTTGCACTGTGTGCCCTTCGCAGCAGAAAAAAATCACCCAAGAAATGCTTTTATATCTTAAACCTTGAGTTGCAGTAGGTTTGAAACAGAGTTGTTTTGCTTTGTCCACAATGTTTGTTTCAAGGTATTTGGTGGTGAAGAACCAAACAGTTCTTTTCAACCTATGAAGCAGCAGAGACAAAAACCTAGCCCAAACTGTTTAGGCCAAGCTTACAGCTCTTTCTTTTATCCCTGAGGTAGTCTGTGACATTTTTGCTGTCCTCTTAGCTGAGGAAAGGTCCGCCAGTCCCACCGCTGCCTAAGCTCACACCCACAAAGGAGCTGAAACAGGAGAACATCATTAACTTCTTTGATGACAACTTTGTCCCAGAAATCAATGTGACAACCCCATCACAGGTAAGCGTCAGAGAATGTGTGGGTCCCACCTTGCAATCACACTTAGTTCTCTAAGATAATGGCCTTGGCTTTGGGTTTTTTTCTACTCCTAAGCATCTCAAGTAGCATTTTAGTTATCCTCATTATTCCCTTGGTTTTGAGTCATAGAAACATTAGTTACACAGCAGAGAAGTGATCAAGATTACTTTTAGCTCATTATTATGAAATTATTCATTTTTTTAATTGCATGTAACAAACAGAAAAGCCAGAGTTGTGTAAAATAAATCCGTATAACTTGTAGTCAGTTGTTCAGCTTTTACACAGTTGTGGTAACTGCTGGTTGTTCAATAATGAACCCTTTTTTATTATGGTAATTACAACTGTGACATCTGAGCCTGTGTTTAATAGACTGGGGAGAAATATGCAGATCTGAAGCTCATGCAGAATGTTTGAGGTTTTGTTTTCATGTGAATTGTTGTTTTTGTACTACTTCAGTTGGCAACACAGAAGAATTGTAGGCTCAGCAATGAAAAACAATTATTGGAGAGAATTTGAACTTGTGACGTTTTGTTTTCTTGTGGAGAGGAGAAGGTGTTGCCATCCATAGGGATCTATTTGGAAGATGAAAGAGTTATTTATAGTTAAGTCCCGTGCAATTAAAGAATTAATGGCAGCTCCCAGTATGCAGCCGCTGCTGGGCCCTCTTGCTGAAGGAAGATTGCAGGTGTGTTACATCATTGTACCCTGACTTCATGGGAGTTATTACTTTGGCAGTGTTAGCCTTGGCATTGGTGGTAAGAGTTGGTGTAACTTGTGCTAGGTGTTCCCACACTGCATTAAATGGTGTATCCACCTAACCTTTACATGCCAGGCCAGCCAGGGAAGCAGAAATGGATCTGGTTTGCTTTTCCATTAAGAGCTGACTCTTCAACAGAACTTTAAGTGAGTGTAAGTCACATTTCCAGAATCTTTACAACCTTTCTATGAGAGAATGGTATAAAATTGGAATGGCATAATAAAGGTGGGGCATGCTGCTAGGAACTGAAATCTTTCCATTGTCTCTCAAGGAAAAATTGATCTGCCTTCAGTATGAGATGTATATCCCTCCCTCCTCTTTAGTCAATGACCTGGGGATGACCTAAGCTATTCCCTGGCCACCTTCTCATGAATCATCTGCACTTTTTCCTCCACAAAAGCCACCCCCTTCACTAAAGCACCTTACTATATTGAAATCTCTGAGTGTGTACAGGCATATGCAGATAGTGTGATGTATAGGATTTATATCCTTCTGTAAGAGAATCAGCTATTGAAAATATATTGCATGAAATCCACAAGAAATGTGGACTTAATCCTCTTGGTGCTTATGGCATCTGCTTCAGACCTCATACCTTCATTTTTGAACTTCACTGTAAGAGAATTAACTTTTCCATCTCCATTCATTTTGATTATGTGCTAGCTAATGCTGTGTTGTTTCATGAAGCGTATGACCATATGGGTACTAGTGCCTCAGGGGCATATGTGATGAAATCTACATATATTGGATGGAGAGCATGACAGAATGGATGTTGTGCTGGTTAACTGGTGGGAAGGGCTAGTCTGGTTTTAACTTTTTGAAGTGTGAGATCGTAACACTGACTTCAGTGTGTCAGGCCAGTTATCTGTCATCACCTGTGGCCAAAAGCAGAGGCCAAGGGAAGAACGTAAAATAAGGCAAGCAAATTTAGTACTCCTTGCACTCTTTTCTCCTATGGTATCCCAGCCTTCAGCCATTTGCAGTTCAGGGCTTCATCAGCGTGATTTCTACCTATTTAGTAATCCATAACAGACTACTTTGCCACAGATTTACAAGTGCTGAAAAACCAAGCAGATTTTTCACATTAACACTGCCCAATGGCAAGGAGGCCCCCAGCTGAGCTCTGTGCCACACGAAGGACCACCACCTCTTCTTTATTCCACATCTGCCACCACCAACTTCGCTGCTACCTGCTTTGAAGGAGTAGCCAAACCCCTGTGCCTTTTGCACTGGTGTAGACCCCACCCCTGCCACTCCTCTTCCAGACTAAAGAGTTCCAAGTCACTCTGTCACTCCTAGCATGGAAGTTGATTCACTATTTGACCACATTTTCAGGTGACACAAAGAGCTCAGATGTCCTGTGGCATATGGAAGCCATCAGTTACTTATATTTGAATATCTCTTTACCAATAATTTACACTCTTAATTGTTTGCTTCTTTTACAATTACCACCATCATAATTATCTCCTAGTTTTGCTGTTCTTACAGCTGCTTTGCTGTTGTAGGCTTCCTCTGGTGAACAGAACATTGTACTATGTGTTCTGCCCCTGTGCTACCATTCTTTCATAAGATTATAAGTGAATGTATGTGTACAGATAATTTCCCATGGTACCATTTCCAATCTGAACACTTTTCAAAATAGTGTTACAATGAATACTTTACTACCTGCATATTCTGTATGCTGAAGGACAAGCTTTGCCCACTATTTCTTAACCACTGAACAACTAGCAGTAGGCAGTACTAGTAGCTTTGTTGACAAACACAAGATGCTTGCCTAGAACATTTGTCATTAGTGCAAATTAAATCTCAGTTACAGTTTCCTGCTAATTAAAATTTTCTGTTGAAGCATGCTAATGATTTTTCTTGTTGCTTTACAGCAGGAAAGGCCTCTAGCCCATTGAACCAAGAAATATATTTATAGTGACCTCAGAGGCCTTGGCTAATTCATTCATTGTAAATAAGAAAAAGGCTGTACCATGTAATCCAGTTTGTAAGAGCAGATCAATGTAGCAAGATGCAGGTAGTGTTATGTAAGATGTTTCCTAAAGTTTAGAGCTAAGGGCTGCATTAAATGTGAATTGGTATTCATGTTCAGAATTGAGCTCTAATCCCAATACGCTAATATTTTGCTTTTGAAAGATGAGTTTTTTGAGAGTTACGTTTCTCTTCTAACAGAATGAAATTCCAGAAGCTAAGAAGGAAGAATCTTTGCTAGATTTGGACTTCGACCCTTTCAAGCCAGAAGTTGTATCAACAGGAGTTACTCATTCACCCATGTCTCAGGTATCTCTTTGCCTTGAGGTAGGCAAAGCACATGGATGAAGCGTGCTGTGCTTGGTAGCAAAGATCTGCCTCGTGTTCTAAGGAGCAGTGCTGTCTGCAGTGAATGAAAAACTTGATCTTCCTGAACAGCTCTAGTCAGCCATTTATCTTTGGCCTTCTGTAGCCTTATTGGTGATGTACTGGGAGGTGAGGAAATTGTCAGGTGGTGAATGAGATGTCTGCCAGTGAGAATGGTTTGATGGTACCTTGGCCTTGACTTCAGCACGCTGTTATTTTCCATCTTTAAAATAATCCTCAGTGCCAGCATTATGATTCTCCAGTGCCTGTTTTTTTCTGACAATTTTTCTGACCTGGCTTTGACTCTTCATGTTTGGAAAGATGCCTCAGGGGACCTTGGTCTCATGGACTCAGAATGTGATTGCTGCGATGGAGTTTCTGTACCAAGTAGTGGATATGAGCTGAGTGGTTTTGCTTTTATAAATCTGGTTTAGACCTAACATCAAAGAAAATGACATCATGGCATAGGGTGTATCCTTGCAGGATGTTGTGTTGAAGAAAATGTGCATTCTCTGATAATATTTGCCATGGTAGATTCTTGCAGCAATCTGAAAAAAAAAGAAAAGGCCTAAAAGGAAAAAAAGGCTGATGTGTCAAGTTGCTGATTTTCATTGACTTATCCTCAGGGAGCTGCTATTTTAAGACCCAGAACTCACCCTCACTCCCCACAGGGCTGATAGTACAGTAAGGAAGTTCTCCTGGCTGGCAGAGCTGTAGCCCTATGTTGTACACAGAGAAGGGAGCAATATTTTAACACATTGTTAGCAAAACATCTTATTCCTGTGGCTGTCATTAACACGGCTTGTACTGTGGGACATGAGAGGGCTAATCAGGAATGTTCAGGAATGCAGCACTGGGAAAGGAGTGAGAAGATGAGAGGCTTTAAGGCTGACATAGTCTTGGTTCCCTGCTGATCTCTTCCTCAGTTAATTAGTGTCTTACTTGGTGTGCTGTCCTAGTTATGCAGTGAGATCTGCAGTGATCTCTGATGGGTTATGCACTGTCAGAAAAACTGTATTGTAAGCACACTGAACATTGGCTGAAATTTCTCATTGTGGTTTGCTAAGAGAGCTATTCAATTATAGCAGAGGCTTTGTGCACCTTACTTGTTATTTTTCTTCCCCCTTCTAAACAGAGAAGGGGAACAGGAAAGAAAACTCTAACTATGACTTTGCTAACTCTACCTTTTCAGCTTGTCTCATATTGATGCTGATTAGAACAATGGGATCATGAAACCAAAGACATTTAACTTTTGTGACAGAGCATGTTTGTCCTGAAATCAAACAGTTTCTTAGTTTAGCAAGAGTTGTTTTAGTTTCAGCTGTACCATGAAACACAGAATATAATTCTGTGTAGAAAAATACATTGTAAGTTTTCATCTAAGTGCATAAGAAGCATTCACTGAGCACCTTCAGTCTCTCCTCTCCTTTCATCTTTCCTCCTGCAGTCTGGATCTTGGACTCACTGGATGTAACAGGGTTATTGCTATGGCAGCACAGTTGCAATCTTTGGAGAGCCCTGTGCTACCTTGCTGGGGGCTTAAGAGAGCCTTAAGAGGTATTCCTAGGTGTGTATAGTTTTTCCCTCAGTCACGGATATTTTCCCTTCAGCAAACTGCTGAAGTAATGATGTAAAAACTCAGGTAGTCATTCTTGCTGTGATGCTTCAGGAGGCCTGGCATGACTTCCTTATCAATCATTTAATTAATTGCCTCCTCTACTGCTCTGCCAGGGTGATCAGACCACAGTAAGTGAGCCCTGGTCTGCCCTTCCTCACTTACTTTTGTGTTTTTATGGCTGCTTCAGAAATGTCCTTTCTAAATGTGCCTGCCTCTGACATCTGTTTGCTAGCTGCAGTCTGTCTCACCTTTCCCTTAGTTTGTTCCTTCCCTCTTGTACTCAAAGTCTCATGAGCAATGAAAGGAAAAGGAAAAAATGAAAATAAAGCAATCTATCTACTTCTATGGAAGTCAATAGGATATCCCGGGTTTGTACCAGCTAGCGCTATAAGAACAGACCTATCACTTTTCCTTAAAGCTTGTATATTCAGCTGGTAATGTTGCAGCAGAGTAAGCTTGTACACTTGTAAATTACATCCACAGAAGAAGCATGTACCTGGACTTAGACCAAGTTAAATTGATTGGGAAATGGCTGTTGATGTTAATTTGCTGTGAATCTGAGTATTGAGTTGTTATTTTGTCTTTTGCGAAAGCAAAAGTTTTTCTGAGAGCCATTTTGCCCTTACAAGAAGGAGGCAAAAAAAGAAGCTAGATGCAGGAGTCCTTTATCTCGGGCAGATGTTAGATGTCGCATTTAACGTATGCAGATATTTCAGGAACAGTTTTACATTTTACTTTATGAACATCTTTAGTTTTTGGTTTCCATGGGCTTTAACCTAGCTGCAAATATAGTAGACATGTTTTGAAGCATCTCAGACAGCTTTTGGGACCGAACAGCAGAGCTTTTTCTCATGTGGTGGGCTATTAATATTTGGCACGAAGTCTGCTGCATTTCTGTCACCTGTCCATTCAGCTTTTTGGCTAAGAGGTCACTAGCAATTATTACTTAAGAGACTGGACAAGAAAATGAAAACACTGGTCATCTCTCTTGTTTTGTTTCCAAAAAGCATGCCATTCCCCTTCCTGGAGTTACAAGAAAATCCACTTGTTCTCAGTGGATAGCTGGATCATTTTTTAACTGGCTGAAAAACCTCACCTATGTAAGCTTTTTAAAGCTTGCACTTTGCAGAGACTCCTGTACCTGTCGAAAGTCAGTCACTGGCTCAGAATCCGGCTGTTACTTTTAAGCACTTGATGATGTGAGTTTGCCAGAAAGCAGCAACTGTTTTGAAGTGGGAAATACCACAATCCATCACATCTGCCCATCCTGTTGAAGCAGGAAGTGTATTATGTGCCCACATATGTGCTCGCACACACATGGTAATATATAAAATGTATATGTATATATACATATAAATAAGTTTACAAGGGCATGTAGGCATAGGAGGGGGGGGGAATGGCTTTCAGCTGAAAGAGGGGAGATTTAGGTTAAACATTAGGAAGAAGCTCTTCCCTGTGAGGGTGCTGAGGCGCTGGCACAGGATGCCCAAAGAAGCTGTGGCTGCCCCGTCCCTGGCAGTGTTCAAGGCCAGGTTGGACGGGGCTTGGAGCAACCTGCTCTAGTGGAAGGTGTCCCTGCCTGTGGCAGGGAGTTGGAACTGGATGAGCTTTAAGATCCCTTCCAACCCAAACCATTCTAGGATTGTATGATATAAATAAACTCTCTTGTTAGTTACTGAACACAGTTATGTAGCATGTTGAGCATACAGTATATGAAAAGTATTTTTCTCAAAGCTTTTTTTTTTTCCCCTCCTTTTTTCAGACATTGCCATGGGATTTATGGACGGTAAGCCTGACATTCATCATTGTGAACTGGGATATTTCTGTGCCTCTGATTATGTAACCCCTGAAACTCAGATTTGCAGTGCTTTTACCAAAAGAGATAAAGAATATATATAAGATAAAGAATTTATAGACTGTGACAAACACTTTCAAGTTTATGGAGCCACAGGGCATCTTTTAAAACCAACATCATTAAAAAATAATCTCTGTTGCTTGGCCTACAAAACCTAAATGATGTCAGAAATCTAGGCTAATAAGATTCACAATCGATACAGTGAAGTGTGTGCTGCTTTTATTCTCATGCTTAAATTACAGCTATTACAGGGTACAAATGAATGCTACTCACCTGGTTCAGTTATCTGAAGGTGTAGCTCCTCAGGACTTTACCCCAGTAGACAACCATTTGCTCAAGATTCAGGAATACAAAGAGAATTTAACTTGTCTTTTTGGGCATGAAGTGAACTGGAGTTATTCGCAAACAAAACTGCAACTTTAGGAAACTGCATTAATCCTTCCTTTTTTCTCTTGGTGCCAAATCAGATACAATGATCCGCAGGAAGAAAACAACTCATTTTTGTGAGCTTTCTTATGACTTTATGTCATGGAGATAGCGGGGTTGACCTGACGGGTACCCTGTTACGCTCATTTTTGACCTTTTGCAGCTTCAGCCAGCACAGAAATCTGTGGATGCTTCTCATGCATTCACATTTGCAGCACTGGTTTATGAGCACAGAGTGTATGTGATGTATATTAAATGCTCATCTTTTTCTATTGGTAAAGGTTAAATAGAGCCTGAAAAACAAGTCATGCGTGTAGGCTAGCCAAACTTTCAGGGCTGCCAATATCTAGACCAGCTAAAATAAGCCATAAATGTTTCTAGTATATTGCTCTAAACTTATGTTAGATAGCTTTATCAGTGTCTTCCTTTCACACAGTTTTATTAATAAAAATTTAATACTATGTATTCTGTATTGCAATTATGTTCCTCTTTGCACTAGTCTAAAAACAGTGAGTAGTGAGCTTCACAGCTGAATGTTTGAAATTAGGGATACTCAGCCATTTACTGAGTTTCTCTTAATAGGCTGAATACAGAGCAGTTGTTGATCTTGCTTGAGCATTTTTATCTGTTCAAAGTGGCAGTGTAGACAGCAGTGTAAATGCCTTTGCATGGCACGGGGTGATGGAGAATCGAAGGAGCTGCATGTGCAGGGTTCTATGCACTGCTTGCCGCGATGCCTTAGTGTAAATACAAATAAACCCCACTGCCACTTGTGTTGTTTCCTTCCTTGATCACTGTCTCCCAGAGCAACTCCTCTTTTCATTTGGGGTGTAATAGGGTTTTTATGTGCAGAATGTCAGTGGCTCACAGAGGAAAGCAAGGAGTGATAAATATCTATTATGCATGTTGATCTTTTGTAATGTAATGTGGAAGCTGGAAGCATGGCTTAAATTCAGAGGCCTGGCATTAGTCTCCCGTGGAGCAGCAAGAGAGGACCCGCTGCTCTTTCCCCACACCAATTTGGGACCTGCTGCTGGTTAGAGAAGTGCTAATTAACAAACTGCTGCTGTAACAAAGTACACCATGTTCTTCTTTCTGTCTTTTATACGTGTCATTTTCTTCTCTACAGACAAGCAGCGAATTGGTGCAGCCGGTAAGCAAACCTCCCCTCAAAATCGCAACCGCTCTAGAGACTTGCTTTAATCAGTGTGGTGTGATAAATAGTTTTCTGGTTTTGTCTATCAGTGCTGCTCTTTTACATTGCAGTGTATTGCCTCTAGATGTTGCAAACAACATAGCTTTTCCTAAACCGGCTTAATTTAGTCACTTGCATTCTTTAAATTAAAATTGCTCTAGTAAAATATGAATTTTGTGTTTTCTCATCAAGTCCGCCTTTATCTTTTTCATCTTGTGTTTTTTCTTTGCTTTTCTGTCTGCTTAAAGCCTGATTCTTCAAAAAGTCTTTCCTTGTGTAACCTGGTCATGGAGGAAGCCCCAAACAGTGGGTCATCAGAAGATATTAACAGAACTCAAACTGATCTAGGTTCACTCAACTGGGGCCTAGATGTTAGCACACCCATTGTCAGCCAGGAAATTACTGCAGGCGGTTCTTTGCTTTTCCCTGGGGCAGAGCAAACCACAAGCGAATCCACGGGTACTCTGCCTTCTAGTGTTTGGCCTGCTGTAGAGAAGCAGGAGGATGCTGCTCCAGGGTCAGCGTCTGTAAACGAAAACCAGAGGACTTCACTGGAGGACCAGATGGATGGCAGAAATGTCCCATGGGAAGATGTGGTGACCAATCAGCCTTTAGAGAACATAACCACTTTTGAGACACCCATCCTGGGAACTGGTAGCTTGTTGGATGAACCCCTCCCATGTGATGTGCAAAAGGCAGAGGAAGAGCGGGAGGAAGACGAGTGGGCAGGTGTCAAGCCAAGTGAAAAGGTAGAGACCAGAGCTGTTAACTACAAGCAGGTAGAAGGTACAGAGGAACTGGAAGAGCAAGGTTGCAAAACCATGGGAAACAATGAGGGAGAACCTGATGAGGTTTTAGCAAAATCAGATCTAGAGTTAGAAAATAATGATGGGGGTGCTGAGAGAGTTGGTGGTGCTAACCTAGAAAACCCCAGGGAAGAAGAATTCAAACGGGTCAATGCCATTAAAGAGAAGGATGAAGATATACCATTGTTAAGCACAGGGCTGGAAGATGGGGACAAAATAGTAGTGGATAACTATGAAACTATAGAAAGATCTGGTGCTGAACCTGAGAGAGTCTTTGGTATCTGGGATCAGGACCACCAGAGGACACTTGAGGATGGTTTAGACCAAACTGACAGTGGTACTGGAGAGAGTACATCCATGGAGTGTATAAAAATGAGGGTACATGTTGACCTAGAGGTAACGGACCACACAGAAAAGGACTTCACAGGTACTGGAAACATTCTGTGTGATGCAGAATTACTCAGTGCAGAAGAGTCGGGTAAAGGAACTGAAGACAATAGCATCAGCCTCCTCACAAATGGTAGTGCTGCTGCTGAAGGTCAAGGTGCTGCTGAAAAAGAGTGGCCAGTGCTACCTGAGACAGCTGATGCTGCTAGCAAAAGCTGTGGTAATCCTTGCCTAGATAATGCAGAAGACCAAGTGACAGATAGGGTGCCAGCAGCAGTAGCTGAAGAGCATCCTAGTAGCAGTGGTGTTCCTGAAGCCTTAGCAATGGACCCCTGGCTGGCAAACTGGGATCCGACAGTTACTCATGATTCCTGGGGTTTTTCTAATGTGTCAGATGTCCAAGCCAATGGACTGGATAATTGGCCTTTTTTCCCCAAGGAGCAAGACTCAGAAGAAGGTAACATGGAAAATGTTTGGTTAGGCATTAGTGATAAATGGTCTACACAAGACCTAGGAAGTACCGGTAGTAGCTGGGGAGAAGTAGGTGCAAGCACAAGCAATAGAAGTCAGGAGGCACCAGTAAAACAAGGCTTGCCTGAGGAGCAGGCAGGCATTAGCTATCCTGGACCAAGCAAGGAGATAGCTAGACCCTTGGCTCTGTTTCAAATGGGAAGTTCCAGAAATGCTAGCACCGAGAGTTCAACTAGTCCTAAAGACAATGAGACCAACAACTCAGATTTATCTGAAGATGAAATTGCTAACCGGAGATATGGATTGTTGTACCAGGAAATTGAGGCTGATAAAGAAGAGGTACCTACCCCAGTGTGTAGCCTAGTCTAGACAAAGAGTTCCTTAGGTCATGCATAACCTTGTCATTTAAAAACAATCCGTGTGTGTTTTCCCCACTGCCCCTCCTAAGCCCGTGCTATTCTTTCTTTGGAAACTGCCATGCAACTGTTCATAGTGTGGTGCCCTTCAGCCATGCAGTGAAGCAGGCTGACAAAACTGCATTTCTAAACGGGGAATGAAGCTTTGAACTGTGATGGCACATTGTGTCTCACAGGTTTTGTGTCTTACCCATAGAACTTTAAAAGCACCTTGACCTTTTTGGTTTATTGTTTTATAGAATTGCTTAAGTTACTCTGCTTTTTGGTTTCAGTGTTCTCTTTAAGCCTGTGATGCCTCTTATCAAATAGCACTGTCATCAAATTTCTTGCTGCCTTACCCCTCATTTTATTCTTTTTTCCTTTTTAATGTCTGGCCTACATTTTTATTGTGCAAATAAAAATGTTTTGACTCCTGTCCCTCTTTAGTAAGCAAATGATAATTTGTTCTGATCTTCACTTCTACATAGGCATCCAGCACAGCATTTAATGGATTTGCACAGGTAAGAAATAAACTTGTTTTGAGATGTATTTTTCCTGTGCTTGTAGGAAGGGATTAGCACTGGCTGTACGAATTCAGGAAATGTGTTCTATGGACAAGCTGCACAACAGGGTCATACTGACCCCAGTCCAAACCCTGTCCTCGGAAATTATTCCTAGATGTTACTAGAATGATGTTAATACTCTTGGTACACTGGGCCTGGCTGAATTTAGTAGCAAAAATCTGACTACCTTAATGGGAATGATTATTTACCTCCCTAAAGGACTGCTTTAGCTTTATTTTATTGTGCTCTTTTGTGGCTTTTTCTCACAGTTCCAAACTCTGTAAAGCGTGGGTTCCTCAGTTTCATGTACTTTCAGCACTCTGTGTGTACATATAAAATGAGTTTTGTTTCTGCATCTTTACTTTCATTGACGATATCTGAAAGTTAAACCTTATTTGTTTGCTGCTGATGGTAAGACTCAGACATAACAGATACAGTGCATGAAGATACCATGTTTATGCTTCCATATTCCTTATTCCAGGGCTGTGCCAAGATCCCAAATTTCAGGTGGATAACCTGAGGCCTCATTTATTTCCAGCATCCTTTTAGAGACTGGCTCATCCACAGCACACCCTGTACTCCAGTTTTAAAAGCACCCAAAGAGGCTGAGCTTATACAAGGATGGAAATGAGTTTTCCAGTGCTTAACCGTGCTGCTCCAGAGCATTTAAATTAGTGGATCAAAGAGGCAAAAAGCCAGGCAAAGAAACACTGCTAATAATTAAGGCAAAATGTTTGCCCTGAGGGAATCAAAATTTGATGCCCCCACTACAGTAGGAAAAGAATTTGGCCAGGGTTATTTTGCAGATTAACTGGCTCTGAGTAAGAAGTTGGAAAACATCTCCATTCTTGTATCTTCTGAATGCAGGTAAAATTTTGCATCTATAATTACTTTACTAACTGATCAAATAAAAGCCCAACATCAAGAGAATGTGAAAGGATCTTAGAGTTAGTGTACTCCCCAGGCATGGGCACATGTAGTCTGCAAAAAGGATTCAGAGATTTACTACTTATAAGTCCATTGTGTCTGAAGCAAAGCCCTTGCTATTCACACATTAACTGAAGGGGATTTCACTGCCTTTAATAACATTGCACGGTTTAGAAGCATCAAATGTATAACTGAAAAAGGAATGTCTTTGATATTAATAGTGCTTAACTAATAATAATTATTAACATCTATTTAGATTATCTATTTGTGTATTATCTATTAATAAATATGTGAATTTACTTATGAGTTTACCTGAATGAACCATTAAAAAACCGGATCTTTGATAGACTACCTGCAAACATCCTGACTCAAATATTTTTGCATCACTGTTTTCCATTTCTGTATCTAGGATACCTCTGCATTTACAGTGCAATCAAATGAGAATGTGACGGAGCCTTTGGTAAGTGGTGGCTTTTGCTTCCTTTTTAAGTACCCTGTAACAACTGTATTTTTCCATCCTCTAAGTCACAAAACCTTAAGCTGGATGAGTTGGTGAGTGATGCTGTAAATCATTACTCACTGAAACAGTCTTGCACAAGGACAGCACAGAGAAAAAGAAAAGAAAACCAGGGTATTCTAAGGTTTATTAACTTTTCAAAGGAGCAGTCAGTTTGTTCGTTTATTGCATTTAAGAAATTACAAGAATGACTGCTGTGGTCCAGTGTACAGCAAGCAGGTGATAGTTACCTGCTGGCTGTTTAAGTGTTTGCAGTATTGTTGTAGTTTTATCCATTCTCCAGATATTAAAAAGTAGACATGGTCCACTTCTAAGGAGTGGAGAATCTTTTTGGAAGTGATCATACTTGGGCAGTTTCTTAATTTCTCTTACAGTCTTTGGTTAACCTGGAGTAAGAATGTGGAATAGCAGAATTGCTGGGCGAGTGCTGCAGCTACTTAATAGCCGTGGAGTGATGCTCAATATTATTTAATGTGGCTTTTGTGTATAATGCCTCTGGTGGTACCTGTCTTCATAATGGTTACCAAATACAGCGAGGTATTTGTACTGGTCGCTGGAATGTGGTAACTAGTCTGAAGACTGCTTGTCAACAAGTGACTTGAAGAACATCAGTGCAATCTGCATTATAGCATTACCTGTGATTTTAAGCCTGAAAGTTTCTTCCAGCATTAAACCTCAGGAAACTCATTAATAATCTTATCTGGGAAAAATATACTTTGCGTTTCTCATTTCAGTCATATTTCTTCTTTGTGAAATTCCCTAGAGCTAGCATGAATACACTACACAGAGAGATTTCTGCACAGCGTGGTATGATATAATGAATGTTTATGCTGTGGCAAATCCTGAAGGCCTTGCTTAGGCAGACTTCTCTGTACCTCATTAAAAATCAGGCTGCTCTAAGGAATATGTGAAGAAAAAAAGTGAGAAGCTATGGGGTTCTTCCTGAAAAATAACATGGAGGAGAAGAGTTTAGTGTCTTTAAGAGTTTTGTGGAAGCTATCTCTTCATCACAGGAGACCTTCTAGCTAGCTGCCTGTTTATCAGCTGCAAAGCAGTTAAACAGCTTTTGAGCTTCGTATTGTGCTGAACAATTTGTTCATGGCAAATTAATCTACTGGGGTTATTTTATCTGTTTGAGTCAGCCATCTTTATAAATGGAAAATGCTGAGCCCAGCTTGCAGCTCTCCCCTTGTATGCATGTGTATTTGTGAAGTGATGTCTCCACTGGAGCCCTCACTTTTGCTATGAACTACTTTGCCACAGCACTGACCATGTTGCAGGGCTGGTGATATCTGTTAGATCTTCTTGCTTTAAAAGAAAGCCTAGATCACAGTTTAAAAGAGTGGAATTCCCAGTAGTGGGTTGATAAATGAATGCATTGTAGCTGATTGAGAACTCAAGAGGGAAGGCATTTTAATAAGAAACCAGGGATGATTTTCACTGCTAGAATTCCAGCAGTCAGTGGTTGCCCTTGTTCATATAAAAACTGTTTGAGAGTCTGTTAATTGCTTCTTATCTTCACTGGGGGAGGGGCTATATTGTCTGAGAACAGACAGACCTAGGCAATAGGGGGTAATGTAAAGAACTTATATTTGAAGCCCGTAGTTGGTGCACACGAGTGCCATTTTCAGCTTCTGGCCTTATCATCAGTTTCTGGAGAATTTGAGTGCCTTCTCCCCAGTTCCATTGCTCCTTTCTGTAACACAGGAAGCTGATGCTTTCTTTCCTTGTGAGGGAGGGATGTAGGACTTGCTCAGTTTACATATTGAACACTGAGGATGAAAATGCCCTTTAGATGCTGTAAGGCCAAGCATGGTTGTCTTCTCCCTGGCAAAGCCCAGTGAGACTGAGCCTGAAGCAGAATTGTGCCAGGCACAGTTTCCAGTCCCCTCCTCCCTCTCCATTATAATGTACTTCTCAACAATTTTTCCACTGTCTACTTAAAAATCCATAAAACAAAAGACTGAGGCTGAAGAAGCTCCACCTGGGGAACCCAAGGTTGATGAAACCACTGTCTCTGGTGTTGTGGAGAAGGAGGCTGTCCCTGCTGAGCCTGCTGAGCCAGCAGAGCAGGCTGCGGTGAGTGACCTGTCCCCCATGCCACCTCCTGAGCCTCATCTGAGCCACCTTCCATCATGGTGGATGTGTCTGCTGCATTTCAGCCACCTTTTCCATCATTCACCATCCATCCATGGCTGGTTTCCCCAGCACCGGGCTGCGTCACAGCATGCCTCTTCAGCACGCATCTTCCTATCAGCCCTAAAGTGTATTCCTCTTACGTTTGGCATTTTAGACTGAAGTTCGGTTGAGCGATCATGGTTTCGCAGATTGTTTTATTCCAGACGAACTTCAGGAGAAAGAATTGATGCTGTGTAAATGACCTTATTAGCGTTTTTCCCATTTCATTTCAAGCTGAGCACTAAGCCAATGTACATATTGCATGCTCCCTGCTAAAGCATGAAAATACCAGAAGAAAAGCAATTGTGATGTGAGTGTCCACAAGGTTCATGGTTTTAAACCAGCCATGAGCTGAAGAGGGAACTCCATAACCAGTTAGGAGGTCTTTACATGTCAGCATTCAGGAGAAAGCCCTGTGGTCTATGGAGACCAGGCTCTCCTCTGTGGTTTCTTTTCGGTTGATATAAATCCCAGTAATAACTTGTCAACTCCATAGTAAGGCAAAGAATGAAACTGCCTGTCTGAGGCACAAAACAATGTGTCCAACTCTTGTCCAGAATGCCTTGTGTATAGTCAGAGTAAATCTGATAGTTTGGAATAAAGGAGGAGGGAGGGAAGGTGGAGAGAGGAGGGAGGGGAAATCTATCATTGGTTTGGAGCTCTCCTCTTCCTGTGAGTGAATGGCAGGGAATAATGTGGAACGACAAATATTAATGAAGCTGAAAAGGTTATTTCTAGATGGCTTTATTGTGCTCATCTGTAAGGATTTAATGAAGAAAAAAGTTGGGGGTTGTTTTTTTTCTGTTTATTTGCTTGGTTTGCTGGGGTTTTCTTCATTCCTTTTTAAATACGAAGTTGTCCTTGCTAATTCGGGAAAATAAGCTAACAGGGTTGATTTTTTAAAATGTCCAAAATGGAGTCTGTGTTTGGCTCTGAGGGGTTGGTATTTCAGGAAAGGCATTCCAGGATTTGCAGAGAAGAGTTTTGAAGATTAGGATTAATGACAAATATGATCAAAGCTAAATAAAGTACAGAGTTGCAAAGTAATTGCATGTAATTTCTTGACAGTTCTGCATTTGTCTGCTTTAAAAGTGACAGTTTGCTTTGAAAGTGGACTTGTAAAATATTGATAGATTCTTTCTGGGAATCTTTATTCAAGTTTGGTGACTTCCAGTTTGGAGTGACAGTCCCTAATCAGTTTTAATTTTTCTTTGGTAAGTTTCCTGTCACATCCCATTTATCCAGAAAGTTTATGGCATGCATTCTTCCTTGGAGGAGCTTCACAATAAATTTTGTGGTAGGGTTTTCATCTAAATTAGGGAGGGAATGTTCCAGGGAATAGGGTACCACTTGCAGGACAGGGAGTTCTGTATTCAGTTACTTGCCGTTTCCTACTCTGCCTGAACAAGATTGCCAACTTCGTTATGAGAGCTCATCAGAATTGCAGCCTGGGATCTCATTACATGTATCCGTCTTGGTCCTTCAGGTCCCAAATGCCATAGAACAAAGAAAGTTTTTATTAGTAGCTGCCAACAGTTGATCCTGTTTGGAGAGGGGATAAAGTGTTTGCTAATTAGGACAGAATGACCATGTGCACCAACAGAAGTTAACCACGATAAAAAGTCCTTGCCTGGACTTCTGCACACTGAAACAGTTGTTTCCCTATTTCCATAGCATCCCCCAAGGCAGCTGTAAAACCCCAAGAATACAACCTGAAGGATATAATGCATTAACTTATTTCTATAAGTGCATTAATGTATTTTCCAAATAATGCTACACCTCTCACTACATCAGTTTCTCGCTTTCAAACAAAGATGACATGAGGACGTTATAATGAAGTGAAAGCTTATGAAAGCTTGTTATTTCCCTTTCTTCTTCTCCTACATGTGAGACAGAGAGAGGTGAGAGCAGTGCTCAGAGATCAGCTTTTTGCTTCCATTATGCTCCTCAGTTTGGAAAGAGCCTTTCAGTGCTTTGGATCTGATGTATGGCTGGACTCTGATGTTCTTCCATTAAAGCAGACCCTCAGCTGAATAGCATGGTTTTCAAAGCTTTATGTAAGATATGAAACTATGTCCCAACAGACTCTAGACACTGAACAAGTACAGCAGAAGCCAGGAAACAGCCTGCAGCTTTGGAGTTATCCAACTGTGGTTGAATTCCATTGTATGTGCAATTCATGGAGTCCAAATGGTGGAATGTATCGCTTGCGAGAGCAATACAGTGGTCAGATACAGAGGAGGCATTGACTGCATCCTAATTCTGAATGTGCAACTAAGCGCAGGTGGAAAGTTGGAGGATGAGGCCATTAAAAATACATGGCTTTTGTGAACAGGAGTGAACTGGTGTAGATGATGTCATTCTGTTGAAGTCTGCAGAAGCAGATATTTCTCACTTGATGGAACCAGAGCGTTACTTTACTGAGGTGTTATTGCAGCCATCCTTTTTACTAGGCTTTCATGCCCGAAAATTGGTACACTTCATGCTTCCATGCCTCTCTTCTCCACCCCACCATCCATGAAATCCCAACTTCCAGCTAAGCAAAAATGCAAAAGCAGAATGCTACTAATTTGACTAGGGCACAATAGACAAATTGGGAAGTCCCAAGCTTTGGGAAGCAAGGATATCTCTCCTTACTTTCCTTTTTCCCACCAAAACTGTGTTTTCAGTTAGCCTGGAAAACAGGCCTCATTTAAAAATATGTATATGTATAGATTAGATTCTTCTGCAAAGAGTACCAAAGTTGGGCTGATGGGATTCAGAATATTGCCAGGGTAATATTAAGAGAAGGGCAGAGGCTGCCACATTCCTGGCTATAAGGTGCAGGATGATGCTCATTACTGAAGGCAAACTGACTTCTAAATGCAGCTGATGGCAGAAATTCATCACTTTTCAATAGCAGAAGTAGGGAAAGCATCTATGTACTGACTTGCAGTTGGACATAAAGCTTTTGCAGGCAATAGAAACATTTGTATATACCTCTTCTGTAGGGAAAAAAAAAAGGAAAAAAGTGAGACTTCTGTGTGTGGCTGTGTGCATCACAAGGGTAAGAAATAGTTGTGTTTTGCTGTTGATATTTGGGTTTTTCCTATTTAAGACTCCCTATAGTCCCCTCAGACTTCATAAAAAATGGAAGACTCCATGGCAGAGGCATGGCAGTGTCAAGACGAGTTGATCATTAAAAGAAAAGCTTATATAACACTAATTTTAATGGGATAAAGCTGTGAGGGGTTTCTGTGGTAACACCGCTGTCAGCATCTGCCTTGCCCTGGCATCTGGACATGTTTGGGGCTTATGAGGTGACTGCAGGTGATACTAGAAGATTAGATTAGGAAAGACATGAGTGATAAGAAGTTTGGGTAGAACTCGGCATCCTTCCATCACAAAAGAAACAGGCAACCATTTCAGCTGAAACTGAAAACTTGAAATTAGAAAATTTGGTGTGACAGGTTTGGGTGTGTGAAGGCCGTTAGTACTTGAGGTCTCCTCATTTCTGATTGCCAAAACAGATGGTCCAATCTACCCTGCTCTCACTTACATTCGCATCATTTGTCTTCACCCTTACAGCTCTTTGGGAAAGTTTGATCAAGCTGTGTATGCAAACAGCCTCAACATTTAATAGCAAAGTGGATTTCCTTAACAGGGCTTTGATTTGTTTTTCCTCAGCAGAGTGTCTGTTAGAAATAGCCTATGTCCTCAGTTCAACCTGAACAGAAAAAAGCATCTCCAACTGTTCCAAACCAGGCCTGAAGTTTAGCAAATTCGCAATTTGGAATTCACCCACGTCGAAATGTAGCAATTTAGCAACTGTTGACCTGCAGAAAAGGACCTCGTGTTGGATGGCATCTGTGCTGTAAACAGTACTGTTTGGGGGGAGGCCATTATTATTCAGTGTACTTAATCTCTTGAACACCTCAGTGGGTGTCGGATTTGGAAGACCACTGACACATGTCTAATTTCTGAAATGTCAGGCACCTGCTGCATGTACCACTGCATATGGACCTAGATAAGGGTGATTCTGCAAAATAATCATGAATTTTGTGACCCACCTCTTTTGAACAGCCCCTTTAAATGAGTTGCAGTCCAACATGAGTGGAAGAAGCAAGTGCTTTAGAAAGTTTACCTTGAAGCTCTGGTGAGTTGCAGGGGCAGCAATAGGTTATAATGGGAACATTTGGAGTCTTGGGTGGGAGAAGTTTGAGGGTGCTGGAAGCCACAAGGTCACAGTGTGTTGTGGGTGTTGCTTATTAAACAGCTCTTTGAAGTTGATGCTGCTGCTAATAACATATGCAAAAGGTTTTATTTGTTGGGTTTTAGCCTATAAGTACTTTTAATTCAACTTATATGTGGCAGGAAGAATCTTTCTGCTTGCTGTATACTATCCCATTTTGTTCCAGCCATTCATTTCATTGCATTCCATACATGCCATGCTTCCATGAAGCTTGATTAATAACTGATTTCT
Source organism: Psilopsiagon aurifrons (assembly GCA_025447955.1). Taxonomy (NCBI): domain Eukaryota; kingdom Metazoa; phylum Chordata; class Aves; order Psittaciformes; family Psittacidae; genus Psilopsiagon; species Psilopsiagon aurifrons. The sequence continues at coordinate 46,977 of JAOEHY010037277.1, forward strand.
CTGCAGCTATTGGCTCAGCCTGAGTAAGGTGATGACCGTATTTCCTCTTTATACAGGACAGTGTCGAGGCAGGGGATAAGGAGACAACTGGAGTTGCTGAGAAAGAAAGCGAGGTACATGTGAACAGCCTTGAGGCTGTGGTTGTGCTTTAGTATCTTCAAGAGAATCATGGTGGAGAATACAGTTGTCATTTGCACATCATCAATATGCAGCCCAATATGATAGAGCTGTGGTGTCTGTTATAATACCGCACAGATATATCTTTATCTGCAGTATATATTCTAACACCAGAGCATCTCTCATTCAATGCAGGACTTGCCTTAGAAGCTGCCTGTTACAGCAGTACAGTGATAAGTATATCAGGGCAGCAAACAAAGCAGCTCCAAGGTTGAAGGAGGTATAAATCTGTTTCTATTGACATTTAGAAATATACTGCATAGATTCCCAGTAGTTTTTACTAGCACAGTGTACCCTAAATAAAATAGATATTTGAAAATAATCAAGTTAAAAGCTTGTTTGCTAAAGAATAAAGCCAGCATCTAGAGTTAAAATCAAATTACAAAGCAACTGAAAAGCTCGAAGACATACATTCAGCTGTGCATATGTAGACTTGATTGATTACATTTTGCTTATATTTTTCCAGAGGTGATAAAACTACTTACTGTGAATCCTTCTATACTAAAGTGAAATACTAATGTGTCCAAACACGCAGAGGGCACAGCATAAGAGGAATGGCTTCATATTAAAAAATGCAGGGATAGAAGTAGGGACTGTGAAACATTCTAACTCTAGTTACAATCCTTACTCCTTAATCACTTACTTAGGATTCCTATCTCAAGGTGCTGACAATCTCCTCTTTTGTTGTTACTCATTTTGGTGCCACAGTGTATAGAAAAAGATTGTGTGCTGGTCACCATTTCCTTTGGTTTCAGAACATGGTAAGTCCAGCTGCTCAAGCTTAGGCTTGTTACCCTGCTGTAAAACAGCAGTAGCTCTGCCAGAGTCGAGGATGTATCTGTGGCTCACTGAGAAGTGAGTTTGGGACTGACTGGTGCCTTACTCCTTACCAGTGCTGCCACAGAGCACAGAAATCAGTGGCATTCCACTAGCAAGAAAGTACAGGATGGGAATGTAGATCAAGCCCAGCTCGGTTTCAGCACAGTGCAAGTGTGTGTTACGTTGCTTCTCAGTGTGGCTTGTCACTCCCAAGAAGTCTGGTCCAAGAGCAACATGCAAGAAATCTGTGCTCCTGTGAGCACCAAGGCCAAGTCTTTGAAATATTTCTTTTTTTCTAATACATCTTGTTCTTACATAGTCAAGGTCTCTGACCTGGTAAGTTTGACCCTGTGTTTTATTTAAAATCACAACATCACTGTATGCAGGAGAGCTGCCATAGGAGATCAGGCTATTTGCTAAGCTGATATCTGGCCTCCAGTGGAGGATGGTCCCTTTGATACTGTAACTTGCACAGTCAATTCTAAAGTAGCACCCCAAAAGTCTTCCAAGACTTTGCAAGCAGTTGATGTATTCCTTTAAAGCATGATGATCAATTCCTCTTGATATTATATTAACTAGCTTAGCTTTGATTGTAACCACCTGCCATAAAAACTACCCAGGTTCTTTCTAAATCCAGCAATGGGGTGAGATCCTCAGCTCTGGAAAAGCAGCATAGCTGAGGGAGCTCCTCTGGCAGAACTTTCCTTCTTCTCTGCCTGGGTTCACTCTTGCTTCCAAATCCATGGCATTGTGTTGAGCTGCCAGCACTATTAACAAGAGGAGAGTACAACCATCTGAATCAGCTGCACCCTGGGTAAAGCAACATCCACTTCTGCTGTAATTAAAGCAGTCAAGTGGCTCTTCTTTTGCAGCCCTCATTATACTGGATGACCCTTTCATTGTGGCTGGTATAATAGGAAAACTGTCCCAATGTCAGTAATGCTGCTAGAGGTAGCTAATTTGGAACACTATTAGACTGTCTGGTATCATTGATGACCTATGGAAAAGGGATTTGTAGGATGGGTTTTACATGAAATACAGGTAACTATCTGCAAGTATGTGGTTTGCCATGGCAAGGTGTGAATTCAGTGGCATGAAACTCCCTCTTTCTTTTCCCTACTATTCAGATATATTTGAGGCTGATAGTGAGGTTCATTCTGTGTTACCCCACATGTGTTCTTGTGAAAGCTTTTTTTAATCATCTACCTTACATTGTATTTGTACTCTAAGCCACAAGAACAAATGATTAGGCAGTTGTGAGCTGTGGGATACATTCAGCGTCTCACAGCTACAGTCTGTGATAGCATCACCCTTTCGCTGCAGGGCATTAGAGAGCTGATTCATGTAAATTGGTATTCTCCTCCTTAGTGAAATAAAATGGGCTATATAAGTCCAATAAATAGAAAAGTAGTGCTGATCTTAATCACAACAGACAGCAAGATCAATTTCTGCAGCATGCTGTTAGAAGTGCATGGTATAAAATCAATCTGATGCGCACTGTTTCCCCTCTTTCCTTCTAGCTGCTTCCAGAGCTTTTGCACTCATCTTTTATTTGGATATCTTCTTGGTCAAGGCTGCTAGAATTGGCAATACTAGGAGTGTCAGGCTTGCTTGCCTTACAAGTCATCTGTGAAGATTTCAACATCTGCCTATGCCTTTTGATCTTACTTCTTTTTTATAACAGGGCATTCTCTGTCAGCAGCATTTTCAATTTAAACTAAAGCTTCTCCAGTGATTTCTACAAAGCCCTTCAGTATTTTCTGCCTTCAGGGTAGAAGAATTTCTTTATCATATCAGTTAATAGTAGTGAATAGGAATAGTGCAGAATGTTAGACACTGCTGAAAAACAATGCCTGAAGAGTGCCCATGGACAGTTAATTACAAGCACATCAACCATCAAGTTGAGTTCAGGTAGCTGAATTAGCCTCATCTGTGGAAGAAAGATCAAACAGGAAACAAAGAGTATGAGGCTGTTAACTGGAGATCAAAGCTATTTCGGCCAACTGTAGCTTCACATGGGTGCCTCGAAAACAGTTTTACTTTAGTGCTTTCACTTTATCCTGGTGCTGTGTGTCATACATTAAAACTACCATGTTGAAATTAATTGGATTAACAGAATGAGTGTTATCATTTACCTTCAACCTTCCATCCCTTAAGGTTAACCCACTCTATATATCCAATATGCTACTGCAAGCATATATGGGTATGTACCTATGCCTGTGTTAGGGTGACACCTAAATTACACCAGTAGTCTCTGCTGGATGAACGATTTGACACTGATCTATAGGCAGGTACGTTTCTATCCACATTTCAAGAACTGGAACAACTAACTGCATTTACTTTTCAACAGAGACTGATCACAAATGGTTCAGTCTCAGCCAGATTGAATGGGCTTTTGGGTATGCTTCTGTTGTTTATCCTGACCTAGCTATGGATCTTTACAGCTTTATTTTTTTCTGGTATCTGATGGAATCTGAAGATTTCTGATCTTTATCCAGCTGTAGAATACATTTGCTTCTGCTGCTATAGCCCAGTTTGCAACTCTATTAGAAAAGAGTAAGTAAGGCAGTATTTTCAAAGCCAGCCCAGATTTAGAGGCAGGTGACAGTAGCTGGGGAACACTTGGAGCCTCTTCCTGAGAACAGACTCCACTATCAGGGTCTTGTGGACCCCTGGGCTGCTTGCAAGCTCCTCCTTCTCAGCCGAAGTCTGTGGTGAATTTCTTCCACCATACAGCTTGAAGGCAAGAGAAGGAAAAAATACTGTAGCCTTTGCAAACTGTTACTCCAGTAACACCTACGGACTGTGCTAAGAGCTTTTTAGTGGGGTTTCATAGCTGTGCCTTCCTCAGCTGTTATCAGCTTCCTTGCACAAGCTTTGACCCTGGTGCTGCTCTCTCCCACAACTTGGGGGTAACCCCAGTGAAACCAAAGCCAGGGGGTGGCACCACCTGGGGAAGTCACAGAGCAGAGGCTGGTCCATGACGTCTCCAGCAGATATCCAGAACTCACATCCTGAAGGGTCTCTCTCTTCTCTTGGCTGTAGGTGGTACCTGCCGCTGAGGGGGCTGTGGAAGCAGGAGCTGGTGATGGCGTTGCTGCCACTGAGCAGGAGGGTGTGGCTGAAGGTGACAAACCTCAGGGAGAAGAAAGGGAGGCTGATGTGTCTCAGGTAACTCGTGTCAGTGCATGGGGAAGTTTGTTATGGGGATCAGGACAGATTCAGCTGCCCAAAGGAGTTGAGGCTGTTGCAGCTCTGTGCCCCCAGGTCCAAGAAGTAGCAAGGCTGAGGTTCTACTGGGTTAGCCTTGGGAGAGGCCACACAGTTGTACGCCTTCTTGGGAGTCCTTAGTTCGGGTTGTGCCTACCTTTGTGCCCCAGTGCTCCCCTGGGCTTGCAGAAATGGGGCTTGATGGGCTTGATGGCTCCTGTGAGGGGCCTAGGAGCAGCATGGGCAGGATATTGTTCCTGCTGTAGTCCCTCTGTGCTCCTCTGTGGAGGCAAGATTTACCCCATGACCTAACAGGGCTGTCTGGAGAAATAGGCAGAGAAAGTAATGAATTTTTCTTGCCTCCTGGCACCGTGTGCTATCAGTAGCATTACTTTGTTTTACATAAATCATGATGGTCAAGCCATGTACCTGCATCTGGCCTGCTGCCTTTTCTTCTGCAACCTCTGAGGAGCTGGGGAGCAGCTCCTAGAGCAGACTCTGCAGCTGGGCAGCCAGTTGCCACCTCTGTTACTGCATGTTGAATTTCTGCTTATAGTAGGATGGTCTGGCAGAGGACTGGTGAACACATTCTTTTCAGGTTGGATGCTCCAGCAAGTTTCGTTAACTACTTTTTGGCCCAGACTTTATTACTGGCCAGATCCTACCTACTTAGCCTTTTTGCTTTCTGTGCTCTCAGTTGCATTGCTGTAAGTCAGGATAAATCTCACTCAGCCAAAGAAAAAGGTCATGTTTCCTTCTTTCATCGCTTTTGTCTCACTATCACCCTGCTGACTTGAATTCCCAAAGAACTATAGGATGGTGACTCTTGGAACATGTGGCTTTACCCAAATCCACACACAGTTAAGAGCAGAGTGGAGGAGAAAGGTCTGTTAATTTCCATGCACATTGAAAATGACATCCCAAACTATCTGCAGAGCATTTTTATTATTTACAGCATTGATTTGCGGTAACACAGAAAGTAGACCCAGGAGGATGAAGTGGAACAGTACAAACAGGGAAGGGATTACTCATTTACATTCTTGCACAAGTACTGTTTTCTGTCTTAATGTAGAAAGAAAAGGAAAAGAAGGAAATTGCCATTCTCCTATATGTCCTATGCAATAAACAAACAATTGTATTTTGCTGTTTGAAATGAAGTACTGAATACTCTCGGTTTGGTTTTGTTTTTCCCAGGAAAAGGTCAGCAGCATCCCTTCAGTAGTAATAGAGCCAGCATCAAACAATGAGGGGGAGGGAGAAGAACATGAAGTCATGATGAACGAGTCCAAAGATGCTGCAGCGGAGATGGGCACTCAGGGCACTGACATCTCTCCCAGTGAAACTTCCCAAGCTGGAACTGAGGAGAAACCTGCAGAAGAAATCCAGGCTGCACCTTCTCAGGATCAACCTGTTCCAGCAGAAGACACAGCTTCTGCGATGCCACCCGGCTTTCTCTTTAAGGTCTGCTTCTCCATTCTTCTTGTAGACATCCCCTCAGATTTAGCTTCTGTGGATGTGTCTGTCTGTGCCGGTAGTGTGATGATTTCTTGAGGCCAAAGGATGCTTAGTTTAACAGCCAGACACATGCACACGCAAATACACACAGGCACAACTTTAATACCATGTTGTTGCTTTGTGTGTGAATTCTGAGATGATACATTTTCTGCACACTGTTGTTGCGGTGCCTATCCTTATGTAGCTGTGAGACTCACTGAAGTATGAGAGCTCCTTCATCTCTCCAAGTTGCTATTGAAAATTCATACACTGAGAAAAACCAGACTGCCAGAGCTTGTCACCAATATTGTATGATAGATGCCAACGATATATCTAATATACTAACAATATATTTGATCTTTAACGTCCCTTCCCACCCAAACCATCCTGTCATTCTGTGAATATAAAATATTGGCATTTTCCTGGCCTGAAAATCAATAGTGGAAGTGCTGGTTATGTTGGAACCCATGGGACTTCTGCAGTTGGTGGTTATAAAGTCAAAATGTCATTCCCTGACTTCAGTAATGTTATAGTTATAACTGTTAGGGAAATCAAACAGTAAAGTTTAATGAGACATTCAGAAGTTCTCTCCTTGGCTGGCAAGTTCCCTAGGGTTTCCTGGTTTACAAGGTTCCTTGATAATGCTTCTCACTTCAGAATCACTGAGCAGCTCCTCAAGGATGGATGAACTTTACATGTTTCCTATTCTAATTTGCATAGTTCAGACTAATTAGTCCCTTAGCACTCCATTAAGTATTCCATTCCTCTTAGTCTATTCTCATTGCTCAATATTTTCAGCAAACTTAGAGATTAATGTTAAGGTGAGGGTGAGCAGTATTGTGCAGCTCTGACTTGGACGTGCTGACATAGTTCTTCTCTTTCATCACTCTCTTGGGTCAGACATAAGTAAAGAGAAGCAGAATAGATGCCAGCCATCTGGCGCTTGATGCCATTTTCTTTCATTATTGCAGTTACCATGGCACTGGCTGTGCTTTGCGAAAACTAGAACAGCACATCTCTTAAGGAGGTAGAACCATTTAGTTAAAATGGTCTGCTCACAATGACATGCTGATCCTGCCAATGTTTTAGTAATCACGCCTTTGAAAGACAGGTATTTTTGGCAAGCTCATCTGCCAGTAAATGGGAGCTCTCTCCAGGGCAAGCATTAAATAGGGTTCCAATTACTTGCTTCCTTGATTGCATGTTGAAATGGGTGCTGTATGTACCACATAAATTTCCATGGATGTTTGCAGCAAGACTAGTATCCAGTGGTCATATCAAGAGAATGAGAATCTGAAATAGCAGTTCCTGGAAGTCTTTCCCACATTTATTTGCAAATCCCGCTACCCCTCTCATTGGGAGTGAAAGCAAGTTCCTCACACAGAAGGAGGAAGGATGGCACAACTTGTCCAAGAGGCAGGATTCATGGGGTGTTGCAGTATCATCTGCCCTTGAGATACTGGGGCGGGATTTTGAGTTTCTCTCAGTAGCCTCAAGAAGACTTACTTAAGCTGTTCCTGCTTCCAAGGAAATGAATAGAAAACTGTGATATGAATCAATCTCAACCTTTTTGATTTGAATGTACCTGTCTATAGCCATACCTTTGCACAAAGGCAGCACAATGTCCTTCTGGGGTTGTTTGGGTTTTTTTAAAGATTTAACACAGTCTTCTTCAGAAAGTGTCTCCATTTAGATCACATCACATGTTTGGTGTTAATTCCTTCAGGTTGAAGTCCTACATGATTTCGAGGCAGCTAACAGCGATGAGCTTAATTTAAAACGGGGAGATATTGTACTAGTAATTCCTTCTGAGACCACAGCTGATCAGGTAAAAACACATGTCTTTCTTTTGTTAACATTTATCTTTGTCTTACTGTTTTTCTTACAGATTTATATTTATTGGGAATGTGTATTCAAAATGTCATTACTGTCAGAAATCACAAAGATTTTTGCCTTTGGACTGGGTTTTAAGACTAAATGGCACAGTTGGCTACACCTTAAGTCCCAGATATGTGCTACTAGCAGGATCCAGCCTCAGCTTTTTTACTGGGGCTTTTTTTTATGCTGATTTGTAGTGGATTTTATACAGGCACACATGCACACAAAGACTTAATACAGAAAATGACTTACAAATTGTGCACTATGTTGCTGTATATCAACTTGTCTTATCACTGCAGTAAAATCGATTGCATGGTCCCTACATGTTCAGAGGGTTTTATGTATAGATTTGGAGAAATGATACAAATTCTCCCACAGTGAACACCAAGACTGCACACAAATTGTGTTGTCCTACAGCCAAAGGGTACAGAGCTGCATGACGCTAAAGCTAACTCTGCCCTCTGGAAGCCTGAACCTGAATTCAACAACAGTTTAATTTCATTTAAGAGATCTAATTTTGTTTTAACAATGTGTTTCATTTGAGTTTTAAACAGTTTTATTCCATATGTGAAATTGAATTGCACTGATGTGAATTGATTTTTGGCCACTGCTTTAAAAGAGAAGACTGTGCTGCACAGTTAGCACCAGCTGCTGATATGGGCATCTGTTAGTGCCAGCAGCATTGGTAAAAGTCTCCCATTTATTTGGGGGTTGAGGAATGGGCATCTGGACCATGCCTATTCAGGTAGCTAAGAGCACTGCTCTCAGTGAAGAATACTTCTTAAAATAGGTCTAAATACTAATGCCCTAAGCATATATGAGTGCTGGCGCTGTGTTTGAAATTGTTTTAGTGGTAGATGTTGCCTAAAGGGAGGTAATAACCAGTGTTCCTCCTCTCAGCTCAGCTCTTTGAATGCAAGAGACAAGTAATGAGGTTTTGTATTTGTGTTGGGTTTTTTTCTATTTATTTCAGAATAAAAGATGTTTCTTTCAGCAGGGCACTTTGCTGTTTTTATAGGAATAGGTTCTTTTATCCTTACTCAAATTATGCTGCATCTTACTTCATGGGCGGTTCAAGTGATTTCACTAGCAGTAGGACACTGCTGTAAGGACAGCAAAATGTGCTCTCTGTCTTCAGTCTGTTTTACTTAGGATGTTATGTATTAAATATGCTTAATCTTCACTTGGTGAATCCAGGAGGTATATTCTTGTGCATCAAAATGCCGTAAGAGTTAATTGGAGTAAATTGTGTGCAGTGATGGAGAAAATAAACCTTTATGTATTCATGTTTCTGAAACTATTCTGGTCATATCTTTATTACTCAGTACACATTTGCCCTTCGTGTTTAACATCACCGTAAAGCTTACTCTCTTTAACATTTGTTAGGTACTTTGCTGATTTATATAGTCTTCTAATCTTTGTTATTCCTTATTCTCCTTCAAGATTGACCTGTCTAAAGCCATATTTCTAATATAGCTGATAACAACAGCTTGTGACCTCTATTCAAAGCAAACCAGTCCCACCCAGTGGCTTTTCTATTAGCCCTGAGTTGAAGATTTTATCCAGTAAAACTCTTCATTCCGTCATACAATCCAGGCTGCCTGTGGCAGAAAGCTGCAGTTCCTCTGTCTTTTCGCTATTCCACGTGCTTCAAAAACATGTCTGGGGTTGCATGTACCCAGCCAGTGCCATACTGTATCTGCTGTAGTGGTGCTTTCTTTTGTGCAGAGAGCCAGTACACCGCTACATACAGCTACTGAGCGATTGTGACTTGATAGTGTATGTGCAGATGTGTCCCAGCTACTCTATCTCCTTATGTCCTCTTTCTGCAATAATAATATGGCAGTATTAGCAATCCTGCTTGTCATGGCTTTGCTCTGGCTAATGTTCTTAAAAGGGAAAAGGCATGGAGTAACTGAGTTAGTGAGACGAGGATAGGCTGATCATTGTTAAAACTACTGGATTGATTTTATTCCAGGTAGAATTGATCACAACCCTTTCCAATAAGAAATCTCCCTTTTGATTGCTTGCACTGCTGGTGATTGGTCTGCAGTTTTACATGTCAAGTTCCGGTTTAGGTTTCCAAGACTTATAGGAAACGTAACTGCATGTTAACTAAGTTTGAGTTTCTAGAGAGAATAATTTGGGCAATTGCAAGAACTGTTATTTCTTCTGACTACCAATACATGAACAAGAGGAAAGAACTCTCAGGGGAAAAAAAATCAGTTGAAAACTATTTTTTCCCTCATCTATGGTATTGTGCAATGTCTCTGGCCTGCTGCTGTGCTCTTACTGCACAACTGTGCCAATATTGCTGTAGCAGCTTTGAAAGAGATTGGCACAAATGCAGATCTGGTGTAATACTGGATGGCCTGGAAGTCTGATTATCCAATTTTGAGCTCAGTTACATGGGCTAAAGGCCATACAATATACTCACAGTCACTCTGTCTCATGGAACTGTGGTCTAGCAGAACAGAGAAAACAGTCTGTGCAACATCAGAGGCAGCTTTTTAACCGAAGTACCAAATCTTTCAGCCATGTAACTGAAACATCCTCAGGTCTGAAGCTCATAGCAAGGAATCAGAGAGATATGAAGTTTAAGAGACTGTCTGTCTTTTTCCTTGCAGGAGGCTGGCTGGTTGACAGGCATTAAGGAATCCGAGTGGCTTCAGTACAGGGATGCAAATAGCTATAAAGGACTTTTCCCAGAGAACTTCACGCGCCATCTGGAATAGTTCTTCAGGCTGGCAGCTGAATGTGGTACGAAGCTCAGTCAGTAGGTTTCTAACCTCTTTGAAACACAGGAGCCCACCTTTTGTAGTTTGAGCTGTGAATGGTTTACAGACTGAAGCCAGACAAAGTTTGTTGAAACATATCGAAATGAGCATGAATGCAAACAGTTCAGTGAAGCAGTACCTGAAAACCAGAAAACTCAAATAAAAAACCAATGTCGTTTGTTCACACGTATGTGGCAACGGGTTTGTTTGTGCGTTGTCAGAGCTATGGTGATCCCGTATTTGGTCCTTTCCCATGAAATCTGAAATTAGCTTCCTCAATACCAAAACCTTAACTTCTCTGCACTACGTGTATTGTATTGAGTTGCACTGCAGAAGATTAAATTAGTTATCCTGTAGTAATGAGGTCAAACTATTATAAGTTTCATGTGTTGAAAAGAATAATCAACTGCTGCAACGTTTTTCAGTGTTATTTTTGGACATGCATAATATATATACACACGAGAACTTATATGTGTATATATAAGTGCATATAGATATATATGCATTTTCACAACTTCATCGTAGTTCTTTGGCTGTGTAGTATCACCAGTACATGCATCGCTCTTTCACTGTCTGGCATTACAGGAAATGGTTTTGTTCCAAAGCAAAACTAGCTGCTCCATTGCCAAAACATGATACAGTATCTGTGTTTGTAATGTGAAATTTTCATTCTGAGATGATGAATAACATCATGTTCAAAGCTGCTAAACCTTTAAGAAGGCATGGCTCAGTCTCCTCCTCCAGCTGCAGTAGTTACAATGAGATAATGTGGAGGGGGAGCTGTTGTGACGCTAATCTATATTTTTTATTTAATTGGCTGAATTGATTAAAAACAAAGAAACAAATCTAATCTCTAAGAAGAAATAAACACAATATATTTTCACTATATGTATTTATGCAGCATACCTTCACAGATCCTTTTAATATATATAATGTATCCTGTATCAAAAGTCATCTGTAACTTATGTTTTCCAGTGCTGTGTCATTAAAAATAAACCTTTGGTCCAAAGAAGCTGTTTCATCTGTTGTGCTTTTGAAGTTTTGTAACACACAAGTTCTATAGTTCATATGTTGTATTAAAGAACTCAATCTTAACTTAATACCTCTTTTTCCAAAGAAACACAGCAGAACAGAGGCATCATTTAAACTCTTGCTCTCAGCCCTAGTCGTGGGCCAGAGATCTAAAAGGTCTGAACCCCAGCTCAGCACATCTCCTGCCTGCTCCTCCTGTTCCAGACTCTGGCCACCAGCTAATATCTGTCCAGAAGCACCAAGGGGTTGTCCCTGTGCTTGACCACAGGTTGCTACCTCTTAGTAATTTATTTTTTTATCCATTGATTTTGTGTGGAAAGAAGGTTCTCCAGGAATCTGTTGTGCTTGCTGACACATGGAAGCAGCAAAGCTTCAGGAACATCTGTATTTTACTAGCAATTCAGTTACTTTTCGTGATTTTTTTGGTTGTGAGCTTGTTTTGGTGCAAATGGTATCTGTTTCTGCTCTATTTCTAATTAATTTGGCAGATTTCAGTTAAAGAAACAGATTTTTTTGTTGCTGTGGAAGAGGAGGAAAGTTGGTTTCTCTCTTTTTTTTTTCAGAATACAGTGGCTTTAAAAAGCAAATCTGATGATAGCTGTGTTTTGTGGAGAAGCTGAATGATGAAACCATTTTTGATAGCTGGGGTTTTGGCTCTGAAATGTCACAGTGAGCAGTCGGAGTCCAAAGAGGTTGCAGGAAAGCACTTTGATTTGCTGTTCAGTTTTCCCTTCTAACAGTAGGAGTTCATGAATAGAAATGTATTTATCATTTTGGGTTAACAACTGTTTCTCGTACTTGGTTTATGCTAGTTTTGTTTGTTAGACAATCAGACCTGTCTCTCAGCTGCTTTTAACGTGTGCAGCTCCTGAGATTAATAGTGTAAAATAATCGTATTTCTCTGTGATGTATAGGTGCCTATTCTAGGGCAAGAAAAGAAAATCCTTTCCAGTATGTACTGCTGTTAAATACTGGTGGTACCCTCACCCATCAAGTTACATTAGCTCAGAATCATTTCTCCCTTTTCTTGGATTCTTCTCATTGACACAGTATATTGAATTTGGCAAATTACTGAATGTAATGCTTTCTGAGTGATTGTGAAACAATAACACACTGTATCTTGATGTCTGTAAAGACTTACTTATGCCTAAGATACCATTAACCTTGAGATATTTAGCGACCCAGTCTCCTGATCCTGTGGCCTGATCATGCACAGTCTGGCCTTGGAAGTACGATAAAATAACTGAAGATGGAGGAAGTGAGTGAGTGAATACACTGTGTATTTGCAGCTCATCTATCTGGTGGTGGTATGAATAATGAGAAATGTGTAAGCTGAATGACATTTCTGTCCTTTTTCTCCTGTTCCTGCTCCTCCCCACACCTTGCTCTACCTTTTCCAGACCTTACAGCTGGGTGTATCTGCCCCTGCTGCAAGAAGAGGGAGGCTAGGCTGGTGGGTATGGTCCTGCTCAGATTGTGTAGCATCTGATTCCAGGATGCTCTGATTACTGATGCCCTAGATATGAAATAAATCATAGTCTCTTTAAGCTCATGCTTAATGAAAATTCCTTAGTGTCTTGCTGATACGGGGAAAAAGGCATCAAAGGAAAGTCACCATGAGGGGTAGGTTAGGTGGATGGGGTTGAGAACAGTTTACAACTGTCCCCTCTAGCATACCCATATGCAAGCAGAGCAGGAGCGAGTATTAAGAGTGGTAGCAGCTGAAGGATGCTTGAAGGATGAAATCAGATTTTACTGTTATTTTTAAAGCAGGTGTAATTTAAAAGATCTCTCTTTTTGTGTTTAAAACACCAAGGTGACAGCTGATGAAGCACCACCTGATAAGCCATTTCCCAGCTACAGAAATAAGTTAGTTCAGTTAATGAAGCCATATCTCTGAAAGCAGCATAGCAGAGTGTGAAGTGCTGTAATTACCAGTGCCATTATCAGCTCTGATGTGCTCTCTGGTGGTGAGATGGTCACTGCGGACAAGGGGACTGCACTGGACGTGATGCAAGCAATCAGGTGAGAATATGAAGTGGGCTACATAGATGTATACATTCATACACCTTGCTAAATGCGTAAGACAATGTAGAAGATAATTACCTTCCGAAGACTCCTCTCAGCCTTCATCCATGTGATTTCAGCTCTGATGCTGCCCTTGTATGTAGCACATCTCTGGCAGCATCTGTGTTTCTCTCACACGGGTGTCTTCACTCTGACCTGTTTAATCACCACGGAAGCATCACATAGGGGAAACTGTGGTGCTTTCCAAATGGTGTCTCCTGTAACAGACAGGACCTTATAATTAAGATTGATTTGACAAAGCTGAAATCATTCCAAAGGGAATTATGTTGCATATTCAGGTGCTTAATAGCAGTTAAAGAAAATCTGAGTGAAAAGAAAATGCCCAGACAGTAGTAAAAGTCCCACTGTGAGTATGCAAGACTTCTGCCCCACCACAGGCACTGTAAATGCAGTGCAGAGAACAAAGTAGCATGTAAACCACCAGAAATACTCTTCAGGAGCCAGTCAGAGACCCACATCTGGTGAAGAGAGTCAACAAATGTAAAAGTCCTGAAAGTCCTTCCTCCAATAGAGGCCTGGCAGGAGAAAGGCTTTTTTCCACTGAGCTGCCTGACAGAGCAAAGGGGAGGAAGCTTTCTAGACTCCCAAGAGTAGACCAAAGCGGTTGCTGTTTGTCCTCTGTAGCACTGAGCACAGCCCCTTGTTTAGGGCTCCTCGGGGCCCTTTGGGCTCTCTTCTTGCCCACTGCTCTTGCACTTCCAAGGCACCACTCATGCCCTGGCTCTCTCTGGCTCCATTGACCAGTGCAAGCTCAGAGCTTTGATCCTCATCCCTCATATTCTCCCTCTTCAGGAGACAGGGACAGCTTGGCCTGTCTGCCTGTTGCTGCTTTGTGTACCTGTGAGTTACCTTTGCTAGGCTGCAGAATAAGGAGACAGGGGCAGAAGGATGAGATGGGGGCAGAAGGAAGAGAAAAGCAGGAGAAGTTAAAGGGCAGAAAAATACAAGTGCAGAATGCACACAAAGAGCTGAAGATGGCAAGAAGGTGGCATAGGACAAAAGGAGAATGGCAAAAAGAGGAAGAAAATCGGAAAGAAAAATGAGAAGGGTGGAAGAAAGAGACGTGGGTGGAAGATGGAGAGAACGGCAGAAGATGGAGAGAAGGGCAGAGGAAGGAGGGAGGGGGAAGGTGTGTGGCAAAAGAAACCAGTAGTTCAATGTACCAACCTTTCCTTTCAGAGCTAGTGCTAGACTTCATTACAAGTTCTCTAAGTAGCTCCTTACGTATGAGCTGTCAGTTGCAGCAAGAGAGCTGTAGGGGGTTCTCTTCTGCAGTAACTTCAGCTTGATTGTTGTCTGCTCTCAAATTGTCTTCCAGAAAACATGGGATGTTCAGTACTACAGCAAGACCTTCGTGCTGTTCTGTAGAGGAAAAACAGTTAAATGCATCAGAACTGAGTCTCATGGTTGGGGGGTTGTTGTTATTACAAAAACTAGAACATCTTTTAGTTTTGGTGACATCTTTTAGTTTTTGTTCACTAAGAGCGACATCACCTAAGGAAATCCCTGGGGGTAAATCAAGAAACAAAAAGGTTTGCCTCAGTAGTGAGCCCTCTGCTCACAAGGGGGGGGTCCAGTCCTGGATTCTTTTATTTTGTTTGCCATTCATATGTTAACCAAAGGAAATGGGAAATAATGCAGCATTATTTAACACACCCACAGCTGGCACAGCCTCACTGGATGGATTCTGTCCTCCTCAGAACTCCTTTCCCCCCCCAACTTCAGTCTGACCCTGTCCCCATAAGGAAGCCATAAGGAGAGCAGTGACAATGTGGCTGTTGAGTGCTTTCATCCTGGCTGCTTCTTTGAGTTGTACATGCCCTGCTCACCCCTGCGCCCGCATGTCTCTGCCTGCAGCGGAGGGGACACGCTCCTATCTCAGCTCAATGCCTCTGACTTTTCTCTTTCTCTCACGCAGGCAGCTCAGCAGGAGTCTTGCAGCAAAGCCCCATGCCCATCACTAAGGCAGAATGCAAAATGGTGCTCATCAACTGCCACATCCTCTACCCTGAATTCAGTACTGTGCTCATTCACTGGTGCTCGGAGAGGTCCCGTGCAGCTTCCCAGCACGTTGTCTACATGTCCTTCACGGTCTTCCCTGTAAAACCAGGCCACTGCAGGCAAGTTCAGCATTGAGAAAGACCCCACCAAAGCCATCTGCACCCTCATGGTGAGCAAAGTGACTCCACAAGATGCTGCGACCTACTACTGTGTTAATGGGGATGCACCGCAGTAGAAAGCTGTAGGGGCCTGCCCAAAGACACACTCTGCTTTCTGACCGGATCCTCAAGTGTTTGGCAACACACAGGAATATCCCCACCTACTTTCCTCATCAGCTTTGGATCCAACACCCTGTGCACACAGCCAAATACCAAGCCAGTGCACACTTTGCAGACATGCGCTACAGCCAGCACTGGCCAAGCTGTTATTGCACTTTAACAGCAAAAGGGCATGGTCATAGGTCTGGCTGGATTGCCTCTGTGTAGGTTTACAGGATGGCAGGTGAGGCTAGCCAAAAGAAGAAAAAGGTCTTCCCACTACCCTTCAAGCTACATCTGTAGAATAAATACCCTCTTACATCATTTGCACAGCAGAATAGTAGAAGTGAAAAAAAAGCTTGAAGCTTGGTTCAAGACCGCAGGTGCAACAGCCTCACTTCGTACTTGTCTGCTGGTAGAGATTCTTGGTTTATTTTCTTCTTGTTTTCTGTTTGGAGTTGAGCAAACCTTCACTTAAATTAAACCGTCTCTTAATTGATTTGTGTGGGGCTTCATGTCTTAACACAGCAGCAAACCTGGAAAGCAAAGAGCACAGATATTTACATTTCCATTCTGCCAACAGAAATCTGTGTTTCTTTGCATCATACCGAGTGTTTGGAGAGGCCACCCTGGGGTGCAGCATCTCACCTTCCCTGTGACAAGATGCAGTCACTAGTACAGCAGTACTGCCACTGAGTTCCCAAATGGCTGCTGGTTATTCTTCCTGGCCTTTGGCATTCAGGCTCTGTGATGAGCAGTAATCTGAGATCCTTCAAATTCATCAAGCTCCCTTTTCCTATTTTTTTCTCCCTTTTTACTGGTAAGGGACCTGAGAATAAGCGTCTGACCCCAGGCATCGTTTAACAGCTTCAAGTAGTGCAAAAGCAGTGGTAAAATAGCTTCAGATTACAAAATTACTTTGTAAACCAGTTACAGTAATTGTGGCTGTGTGCATGAGAGAGAGGACGTGAGTTTGTGCCGCTTGTGCACAAACACTCATCAGGCTGTTAAAATTCAGCAAGGTTCAGTCAAGCAGCATTACCACCACATCACCCGCCCGCTGCCAGCACTGCCTCTCCAGATGATGCTCAGGTGAGTCATTTCCTCTCCTTGGTGCAGCCCTCTGTCCCTGCTAGGAGAGCTGTCAGCTTCCTCTTCCTCCAGGAGGCAGACGCTGGCAAGAGCCCTCAGGATGATGCTGCTCCTGCTCCTGGCTGCAGCCTGGTCTTGTAAGTTCCCCTTGTTAGGCGCAGCACAGGGCAGTGGCAAAAGGCACCCATATTGATGTCTGTGAGCAAACAGCAGGCTAAGAGCGTTTGTTCTGTTTCCTCTCTTCCCTTCTAGGTGGGCAAGCACAAGTGCTTCTGAGGCAGAGGCGAGCATCCATTACCAGAGAGCCAACTAAAACTGCACAGATTGAGTGTGTATTCGAGGGCATGTCAGGCACTGCCTTCCAGACTCTCTATGTACATTGGTACCGGCATCTACCCTCCAGAGCTCCTGAATGGATTCTGTTTATCCAAACAAGTCAAGCTTATTATGATAATGATTCCTATAAGAACAAGTATTCTTCTTCAAAAAAAGGCCCGAACATCTGCACTTTCACCATCAATGACATCAACCCCAACGATGAAGGCACCTACTACTGTGCCTACTGGCAGTACCACAGAATTAGCAAACCTCAGGTAGCCTGTACAGAAAGCTGTACCCTGAGTGGCAGACTGTCAAGTACAGAGAGCCACACCTGCATCTTCCTGCCTCTAAAGCATCCCAACAGGTTTATGATGAGTATGTAAGTACAAATAAAGGACAAAGAGAAAAGCAAAGAAATGCAGTGTGCTACAGCTCAGCTGGTATCATGGTCTGTGCTGGGGAAAAGGAGTTCTCCTGAGGGTGATGGTACTACAGCTGAATTGTACAGTAACACAAATCAACTTTGCATAATACAGATACTTTCCTGAGGTATCAAAAATGTTATCAAAGCAGGCAGAGTGTTCTAGGAAAGGCTTCTGGGACAGCTTTGGGGTATTCAAGGGGAGAAGAACATCCTTGGTAAGAGCTGGGCTGAACATCTTGAGTTTTTATGTGTGTGCTCAGCAGGTAAGCCTGAGAGGAATGTACTGGATAGAATCATGTAGAAAGAAAATTATACATGATTTTTCATGAAGAAAGCTTATTTTAGATGGCTTTTGGTTTTGGTCCTTTCTACGCTGTTACTGCTGTGGTTTAATTTGCCAGTAAATTCAACCCCCTCCATAGCAGTGAGTTGAAGAACAAACACTGGATGTGCTGTATGAGTCATTTCCACCTCCCAGCTGTTCGATGCTTTCTCCACTTGAAGGGCTTTAGAACCTTTTATTTCATTCCCAGGTTTAACAAGCTAAGGCAGCATGTTGCTGCTTCCACTCTTTCTTGCAGCTTCCTTTTGGTCCCGTAAGCCCTTTATTCCTCTCCCCTATCCTTCCCATGCGCGGAGAACACTCTTCTGGCTCCAAGCTCCAGCAGTTTCTTCCCCTCACGCCATTTGTCTGCTTCTCCTTCCAGGCGGAGACACATGGACAGTGCCGGTGCAAACCCCAAAGCTCCAAACGCAGATGCAGGGCACATCCACCAGCATTCTGTGCCAGTTGCAAGCTGACGTCATCATGCACTGGTACAAGCATCTTCCCGGACAGCCACCAACGAGGATACTGTATGCACAGGGATGGTCAGCTACTTTTGATGACAGGGGTGACAGGAGGAGATTTCAAGTTCAGATGCGTCCTAACAATCGTTATACTCTCACGATAAATGATTTGACTCCAAGGGATTCTGGTACTTACTACTGTGCATATTGGTATTACAACGCACCACAGCATTAGTTGGCCAAAGATAAGCTGAACAAAAAAGTTCTTTGTGATCTGAACTGCAAGCTCTGAACTCTGCAAGAAATACTCACCTATTCCAGCCCTCTCACGGTTTTCTGCAGCAGGATATGCAAAGCAACAGTAGCTTGTGACAACTGTTAAATATATGATGTTAGCAATCAGTAAGTATATCATTTCAGTATTCACATGTATTTATAACACCCGGAAACTGAAGAGTTCTATCACTTTAGGGGTAAATACATGAAACATTGCTCTTAAAATGAAGGCTTGATTGTACTGAAAGCACTCGCCTGAGTATGCACATGGACTGTGTGTGTGTGTGTGAACAACTGTCCACTGTAATTTTCTCCTCTCTATTAGAATCGTTGGAGCAAGCAGAGAAACAAATCTCCATCCCCTCAGTGCTTTCTCTTCATAAAAACAAAGGAATAGAAATGAGACTGGGTGATCTTGCACATCCTACTTTTTTTGTCTTGCTCTGCATTGTGTTCAGTACAAATCCCTACAAAGACTGATATTCAAGAATCTCATCCAAGCTCAAGAAGAGTTCAGCCCACCAATTCTAGAAGGCACATAAAGACACAAGGGTAAAGGTGATCAGGAGCAGTCAGCAGGGATTTAAGGAGAAGCTATTTAGATAACTTTAGGTAATGAAGCTCTCTGAAAGGAGATGTTGGCCATTTAATACATGAGAATGAATACATTTGGTGTAAATCTGAACCTGGAAAGGTGTTTTGTTGAAAATACTCTGGCCACTGCACATGTTCTCTTGGTATAGACACCATCGAGTCTGATCTGCAATTATTCCTACTGGGAGACTTGCGGTGGTAGAAAGCTGCAGTACAAAACCCAGAAAGTGTCTGTAATTTAGACCTTTAATTTTGTGAGATCCACTCACCACCATATTCCTTTACTCTTGATGTGGGATCAGGTGCTAGACAGATTTCTGCTGTGTGATCAGAAGAGCTACATACTGCAGTGTTTTATACAGGTCCTAGTAGATTTTGGCAATAGGGTTTGATTTCATGTCCTCTACATACAATTGCCAATGCGGTTTTCACTCTGATTAACTACGGTTGCCTTCACAGCAGACTGACATGGGATGCTGCTGGGATGAGTGACCCTTCCCTGTACCTCCCCCTCCCCTCATCTCAAAGTCTGTATCATGGTTGTCTCTTCGTCACCACTTTGTTGTGCCTGCCAGTCCTCAAGTCATCTCTCCTCCTTGACTTCAGGGTAGCCTGACAGAAAACAAAACAGACTTTCTCTTGGTTATTTACTGGGAAGAGAGGGACCCTGTCCATTGCCATCACACAGAGGCAGGTGTCTCTCCTTGCCTGCCTCTCCCTAGAGCCCTGTGCTCAAGAGCACCTTTCCAAGCCAGTTAGCAACACATGCTTATTGCTGGCTTCCTGCATGTGGCCAATTGCCAGCAGGACGGAGGCTGAAGCAGCTCATCTCCCTCACAGCGATCACAGGGGAGCTCAGTGTGGCACCACCCCTGCTCCCCGAGACGCCCTGTGCAATGGCTGTTGACAGCAGCCCTGCTTTTGTTTTCCAGCCTTCCTTTCTCAGAAATGTTTTCATCCCACCTGAGCTCTGAAACTGAAATCCTGCGGCTGCACGTTTCCTCCTGCACCTACAACCAAAGTCATGTCCCTGGGAACAGCTGGCCTGGTCCCTGCAGGCTGATGGCCTCTGGCTGCTTCGGTGGAAGGCAGCACCAACATGGGGGCTCCCTGGCGCTTTGCCATCCCCGAGTTGGATGACTAAGCTGGCACAAGTCTTACAGGGCCACAATCATCAGATTGACCAACGTTTATCATATTTACCTGAAAAGCAGACAGGACTGCAGCCTTCTGACCAGTGTTACCATTTACCAGCCTGGAGAGGGTTATCGGTAAATGTGCCCCATCCGCTTGCACACAGACCTGTGACTGAAGAGCGCTCAAGAATCACCTCCTCCTCCCACAGAAGACTGTCCTCATCTGGGCTCCCTTTCATCCTCCTCTGACTCTCAACAACAGCAGAGCCTGACAAGCAAACATGCTGCTGCTGGCAGCACTTGTGGCTACAACCGCCTCGTCTTGTAAGTTCTTTTTCATTCCCTTATCTTTCCTCATAGGCACCCATGGCTTTGCTAACAGGCATCTTCTCCACACCTCTGAATTCCAGCTAATGGCATCATTTCTCCTTCTCTCTTTCCTAGATGGATTTGCACAAATATATCCTGTGCAGAGCCCTATATCGATTACCAAGTCCCAAAGAAGTGCACGAATGACATGTGAAATTAACATTTCAAAGGAAATATTTGAAAGCTTGTCCATACATTGGTATCAACAGAAAGAGGGTAGAGCTCCAGAGAGGCTCCTGGTCTTCTCAGAAGGGAAACTTGCAGTTGAAACTGGCTTTCTAGCAAAAAGGTACATGGCTGAAAAAGCTTCTAGCCGGAAACGATTTATTTTTACAATTAAAGATGTAATTCCAGATGACACTGCTACTTACTACTGTGCTTACTGGGACTCTCACCATGGTAGAAACACAAAGATCATCACAGCAAAAAGCCCTCAACAGCTGATCTACAGGTGTCACGAAATGAGGGGTTTATGGTTGCTCAAAGAGTCACCATCAAAGGTATCAGCAAAAGCAGTTCTACTGTGCATTTATAGTGTGACTTCACAGAGTTTGATGGCAATGTTCACTCTATTACTTGCTTCATGGCTGAAAAGTGCAAGGGAAGACTGAGGTAAAATCAAGCTTGAAAGGATTAATACGAGACCAAAGACACAAAAGGGTAAGGGAGACAATAGGATTGACTGCATTTGCTGTATCAATTTGTACTTGCACGCACACACATGGATCTATAAAGGTGCCTGTTAACAAGTTCCCTGGAGCTCAGTGAAATGTTCATTTTAGATGTCTTGGCATTTCTCAGCAGGTGACCATTGAGCCTCGAGGAGGCGGGTCCTCAGCCCAGATCCCACCAACAGCTTTTGGTGACGGTCCTTCAGTTATCACAAACTGAATCTGTGAGCCCTGAGGGGTGTCCCACTCACAGGGAGGTGCTGGTCACAGCTTGCTGCAGTCCAGGAGAACTCAAAGGACCTCACTTGGGACCACTGTTTGTAGGGTGGAAGGATTTGAAATAGTTATTAGCAAATATCCATCGTGACCAGTAAGTGGTAACTAGGAAATTTTCAAAGCTCCAGTTGTAGTGTTCCACTCAGGCTGGGAAGGAGCTCAGTCAAGGGAAGGAGCATTCCAGGGCTGTCAGTGAATGAGTGACTATCCCTGCCCTTGCTTCTCACCTTAGCCAGACAACAGGGCTCCCTGGTACAATCAGCACCTCCCTCCTTAGTCATGCAGTGTTCCTGGTATGGACAAGGGATGCTTCACTGCCTGACTCATTACACAAAGACCAAGGCCTGACAGACATACCTGAGACCATGGAGCAGCCCAGAGGATGAGGCGAGGAGGGAATGCACCACTATATCTGGTCTTCTTGCTCCATCCGCTATGAGCTGCTGAAAGGCCAGATCTTTTTTTGGTACCCAAAAGGAGCAGCTAACCCCACAGAGCTGTCTTTTCCAAAGTGTGGGTTGTCACTTGCACCCTGGTCTTCAAACACACATCCACTATCTTAAGGGCAAAGGAAGTGTTCAGTGCCTTAAGGCTTAGTACATAAATACTAGAAACTAACCTGCTTTTCTGGTGCTGTTTGCACAGCCATGGCAGAAGCCTGGTGGCTCTTGAGGGGAGCGAAGATTGCACTGGTTTTCTAAGTCCAGCCACTGTTCTCCCCTAGGAAACAGAAGTCATTAAAAGAAAGACAACATGCCTAAGAATTGTACCTTAGTTTTGGGAATTACATGCTTGCCACCACCTAGGACTGCCAAGCACTTCTCTTGGCATGGATAAGCCGCCTGGCCTCAAGCACAGGCACTGGGGAAGCAGGGTATGCTCAGTGCCCACTGATGCCTTGGAATCATCATCTGCCAAAAGCCAGAGGTTTTGACTGAGCAAGTGCGTAGTTCAGAGGGAGCAATGAAGATCCCATACCCTACCCATCCTTTCCATTCCAGGTGCTCCTTTCTGCTCGTCATCAAGTTCATTTGCAAGGTTGCAGGGGCCTATTTAGTGCAAAGGGAGCACGTTTCCATGTTGTTGTTCCTGGAAATAGGTCAGTACGTGGTATTGGAGGTCTTCAAAATCTTTACCCTGGCAAAGAAAACTGAAATAGACAGCTTTGGCCTGAAGGTGCATAAGATTTTAAATAAAGGAAAGGGAGTGTTATTTTCACTTAAAACTTAGCAGCTGTCAGAGGAGGAAGATTTTCTGTTTATTCCTCCTGAGATCTGGAGGTGAGCATTTTTGTTCTTACTTTGTTTAGGGGCGAATCGTTCCCTTTTCCCATCTTCTTGCTCATCACTGTTCGTATTTCACTGGTATTGCTTCTGAATCACCCAAAAAGTTGAAGACAGTTACCAAAAGTAAAGAACTTTCCATAGTTGAGAACAACTTTTCATACTTATGGCTCATATGCAATGCATCCCTCCTAGCTACTGCCTCAAGGTGCATACTGACCCTAATGCCTGAGAAATTAATCCACAGAGGTTTTCCTCTACCATCAAGCCTCTCCTTAATATTTTACTTTACTGTGGTACCCTGATAGTCTCCTCAATTGGTTCATTGAAGTGTAACTCATTAAAGAATATTAGTCTGATGGGATGAAAAAATGACACACCAATTTCAAATATGGATTACATTTCCAAATGGCTATAGGTTAGTTTTGTCCTCCTCGTACATGCAAGCCCGGATCATGTAGGTGAGTTAGAAAGGCTGTCTGCAGTATGTAGTGTTTTGCTATTTTTCTTCTAATGAGACCTCCCATATATTCACTGTCATGAACATAATCTAACAGTCCCACCAACTGCAGGTGAGATGGTTTAAGGACATGGCGAAACACCATGGAAAGGAAGGAAAAGTGCTGGTTTTCACCATTCTCTGTCTACATCACTCCTGCCATTCCTTTGTGGTTGCAGAACATGATGTTGCTGTCCAGGAGCTTTCAGAGGTGAGTGCTTTTGTTATACCTAATTCAATAGAAAGAGCTTTACCCTCAAGTCTTTTTCCTCCCTGTAACCACAGCTTCTTAACGTTGTTTTGCAGTCAGTATGTCACATGGGATCCCAGAAGAACTCTGACTCACAAACTAAGCACACGGGCTCTTTGATCACCAGTAGTGGTGACTCCTCTGATGCTACCTTGGACTCTTAAGAAACCTATGCACAAAGGAAAAGCCTCCTTCTCCCACTGGCTAGTATACGAAAAGTTGCCAGTGAGCAACCTCTGCAGCACATGGACACCTCTGTAAATCTTATGGTGCTGGATCTCCCTCCTTTCCCTCTGCTGAATTGCATTAAGACAATTGAAAATGAACTCCATGCTACTAGTACTTGATGTCCCTTACTTGCCGGCGAGAGGTGTACTCCTTTGGGAAAGAGCAGGATCATCGCCTGGAGTTGTGTGTTTTAACATGCAGAACCCTGTGCACCTATTTGTGTGTCTAAAATTGAAGAGAAACCTTCACCTAATGCTTAGGTGTTAAGCAGAAAGGTTATCTAATAGACTTGCAACAGTTTAGGAAGGAAATTTGCTCAAAGGGCATTAGATACCAGACCGATAACCAGGTGTGAGGCTGCAATTCCTGACGTCTTCCCAGGAGACAAGGGCCAAGCCTTCACACAATCTCCTGGAACTGACTGGGAAATAAATGGGATTTTCTTCAGCAATGGCACAGCAAGAGAGCACCGTAGCTTATTGCAAAGCCAAAACACAGTGTGGAGCACCTGGACGAAATACTTTGGTATGGGAACCAGACTAATCGTCTCTAGTAAGTACCATTATTACTGATCTGATTTTCACAGAGGCATTCAGGTTCTCAGATAATTAAGCATGAAAGACAGTAGAAAAACTGGTTTCTTCCTGATAATTCAGGTTTTATTTGTGAACTGTGCGTGGTGCTGCAGTTGGGTGGGTTGATGGGCAATAAATATATTGACCTTTTGAAGACAGAGATCGCCTCTAGAACAATTACTGAATGCTTGTTAAGGATGGGGAATGGAAAAAATGGTAAGGAAAAATGTAAATATCGGGATGCATTCATTCTTTTTCTGGGAAAGAAAAGTGAACCGCTTTACTCCTGGAACAGCAAGTGAGAAATGCAGAATGTTTCTTATTGATAGAGGTGGTTCAGTCTAAGGTGAGTGGGAAGGAAAAACACCTGGAATGTCAGAAATACCTAATTCCTGGACCTACTGAACGTAACAGCTTTACTTTTGCATTTGTATTACTCTTGTGGTGAAGCTATGCAATCAGTAGAATAAATGCTGTTTTCAGTATAAAGCATACAGCAATGTCTACAGTATGCTGCTCAGAAAGCAGCTGATATTACCAACATGACTATAATTAAGTCATATCATAAAAAGCAGAAGACAGTTACAGAGAAATTTCAAATGTTATCCATGCCTCTGACCAAAATTGTTCTCTGCTGCAATTTCCAACTAAACTGTCCCCAAGGAGAGGCAGCTGCTTTAAGACAACAGAGTAACCACATAGAACTTAGTTATGAGCATCAGTAAGCTTTGTTTAGAATATGGAATTTTCATTTAAAATATGGGCTTCAAAAGATGAGTTTGATGAAAGTTTTGTTAATGTACTTTTACACAATACGTAATTCATGAAATAGGACACAGGGAAAAAAAATGCTTACCTGCCTATTTAAATCAACAAGTAGTAAACTTGTTTCCTTAATTCCCTTTGGGAGTCACAATGTAGCCTCATTTCTTCTTAAGACAGCAAAAAGAGATTTCAGAGAAAACCCAGCAGACCAGAGGCAAAAGCTCTTTGTTAGAGCAGCGCCAGAGCCCAAAAGGATTAGAAACACAGTTATTAAATAAGCACTCACTACAAAAAAAATCAAAGGTTTTCTAAAAATGGCACTCCAGTCAATGTTGAAAATTAAGCTATTGCACAGGGCCAAATCTATCACCAATCTCTAAATCAGAGAGACTTTTTCTATAAGCTATTCAAGGGAATCACAGAGCAGGAGATATTGCTAAGCCCTGTAGGACTGTGGGATGCTGATACCAAAGTCTTTGGAAGTGGAACTAAGCTTATTGTTTCAAGTAAGTACAAAATGTGAAAATTAACTGCTTCTGAAATGCTTTTCAGTACAGTTAGATACTGACTGCATGAAGTGCTTTGCTTTTTTAGCTCCTGCTAGTTTTAACCTTACAGAATGCTTTGCAGCATTTTCCTCTTGAACAGAATTTCCACATGCAAAACACAACATAATTGTTTTCTATTTATGTACAGAATGGGGGGGACACAACAGCTATTGCAGCACAGATATGTAACTACTCCCATCGTTATTTTCTTTTTAATGATTAATTTAAATATGGCAAAGACAGCATTCAGAGAACTGAAAGATGGTTTTGTGTTTAAACATACATATTCAAACCTTGTGATATCCTAATTCATTCTGAAAGAAAAGTGCCAACCCTTTGGGTTACTCAAATTCTTCAAAAACCAAAACATTTTCCTTTAGGACTACATGTCTCTTACCCCCAGCTTTACTGAAGGATTAAACAGGGAATTAAACAGCTCTGAATTAAGCGCAAAAGAAAACTCCTTCCCAATACAGATACAAAGCTATTGCCAAAATCCTCATTTCATTAGGTTAGTAAAAGTGAAATGACTTGTCCATAATTATTTTTGTCATGTCCACAGCACTTTGGCTCTTCTTGTTGCTTAAAAACATGCACATGAAGAGGTAGTCCTTTGTTATGCCCTTCCTGTAGAGACTTTTATTTTAATGGGAAGTAGAGGACAAGAATCGTTTTCCCATTAAATGTGCTTTAAATGCCATAATCCTGGAGTAAACAACTGTACAAACACAAAGCAGAGGAACTATTGCTACCAGAAGGTTCAAGCCTGGTTAGATATATAAATTTGTATTAGCATGTCAAGAAAAGATTGGGTTTAATGATTTATGTCAAAAAGACTAAGTAAATCATAACTATAATTCAATAGAAATATATGTATCAGGATAAGCATTTTGGTTTATAGTGAAAATCCTCACCTTGTTAATCAGGTAGTTGCCATGCTTTTAGTATCTGCAGTTTAAAGTAATTTTCACTCCAATTCTACAGAATTTTGTCTTTATGTGGCCAAGACTTCTGGGCAATTAACAGAGTAAAAAGGCTGTAGTTACCTTACTTAGACACTTAAGATCAGGCATTTCATCACAGCTTGTCTTTTCAGGGGTGACCATCCAACATTAAGTTACTCCTAAAGGAAAAGAAATCGAGAAAACCAGGATTTAGGATAAGTGACTTTAATTTAATTGAATCATCAGTGTTTGAGCTTGAGCAGGATCTTTAACATATCTATACTGAAAGAGCTAAGCTCCTGTCAACTTATAGTGAACTTGATTTTGTTCTTGTTGGTCTCCTGTAATTAGTTCTGATCAAAACAAAGTTGCTCCAGACTGAATAATGCAGTTAACAGAAGGGCTGGGATTTGAGAGACAGGTTTGGCATTTGCATTTGGTGGAATAGGTAAGGGTTTTGAAGCATACAGAACAGAAATATCAAGAACATAACCTGGCAATACAAGAATCTTCTGTAAGTATCCTCCTAGGGAATTTCATAGAATCATAGAATAGTTAGGGTTGGAAAGGACCTTAAGATCATCTAGCTCCAACCCCCCCGCCATGGACAGGGCCACCTCACACTAAACCATGCCACTGCTTTTTCCAGTGCTTTACTGTGGTATTATACTGTGCTTTATACTGAAAACAGCATTTATCCTATTGATTGCACAGGTTCACCACAAAAGTAATACAAATGCAAAGTAAAGCTTTGTCCAACCTGACCTTGAACACCACCAGGGATGGAACATTCACAACTTCCCTGGGCAACCCATTCCAGTGCCTCACCACCCTCACAGTAAAGAATTTCTTC